>SZWC01004394.1:132933-168370 GCA_023375785.1 Penium margaritaceum
CCTTTCAGTTGCTTGTTTGTCATAGCAACCTAAGCTACCTATACGTGGTCCATCATGTGTATGCCGAGAGCTTCACTTCAGTTCAGTCACGTGCAGTGACTGTGTGTGTGTGTGTGTGTGTGTGTGTGTGTGTGTGTGTGTGTGCGTGTGTTATGTAGTGAAGAGATCACTTGTGTGTTTTGCACCGATGATTAACAAGGAATGCCTATTTCTTGGTCAGAACTCTGAGAAATGTTTTGGCAGCAAGACCATGTCAACATTCTGTGTTGTAGCTTTCCAATGCGACAAAACTACATACTCTCAACACCCCTCTCAAGCATATGCTTCTTTTCATCTATATTGAGGCAAGTAGTCGGCAGGTGCATCAAGGATAAACCTACACAATGAAACCTTTGGGTAAGGACAGAATTGAGTGTTGGAACAGAACCCAAGCACCCAAAACTTATGTGGAAGGAAAAGCATGCACACTATGCTCCAAAGGGCTCCATGTAAGGTGAAACCTCTGTCTTTGGTCCAGCAAGAGGACTGTCAGAAAACTTGGGCCAAGTCTTTGTAGACGGTGGCAACAGCAGCATAATAGACCATGCAGAACATGCTATCTCAATTCATTCAATGAGAAGTGCCGCTGCAGGTCTGGATGACTTCCATGGCAACGGCGGAGATTTGACTTTCTCTGTGAATGTGACAACTCCTCCTCCTCCCTCTCCTCCTCTTCCTGCTGCTGCTGCTGCTGCTGCTGCTGCTGCTGCTGCTGCTGCTGCTGCTGCTGTTGATGCTGGTGGTACTGCTGGTCGCTGCAGTGATGGAAATTCTCCTCCTCGCCTCTTCCTGTGGAGCTTGGTGCTGAAGTTGCGCCAGGAGAGTTCTGGCTCTGCCTCCCGGCTGTCAGTGTCCCTTGCCCACTCACTGAAAGGAAAGGACTTGATGCCCCAGGTCTCCGTCCGCAGGCCTTCTGCCCAGCCAGGTCTTGCCTTTGAGAGGCCCTTCTCCCATCCGTTACTGCCGGCACGCTGTTGCTGCTACCACTGAAGGAGTGGCGGCGGTGGTGGCTCGGAGAAGGCTGAATTCTGGGGCGCGGAGTAGTGGGCGGTGTCGGCACATATGAGGGTAGGGAAGTAGCTGGCGATGGAGGAGACGGGAGGGGTGAGAGGGGAGAGACAGGAGCAGGTGGGAGGCTGTCGAAGGCCAGCGGAGCCTCCGACAAGGACCTGCGGCCAGCGCGGTGGCCGCGCACAGCGCCAGTGGAAGAGACCTCTGAAGGGCAGAGTTGGCCCAAGCTAGGTGGGAAGAGGTTCCCACGTTGTCGCTGGAGCGGTGGTGGGGGCTGCCATGTGGTGTCTTCGGGAGAAGGGAACCTTCTTTGATCTGTGGAGGAGCTCCTGTTCTCACTCTGAAGCCCAGATGTAGCCATTGGACTCAAAGGCAATGTTCGAGAGGACTCCTGCAGGCCCACGCCAGGTCCAGCTGGTTCCCTCGCCATGCATTCCACCGGCTGAGGCACCATGCCCGCCCTGACGTTTGGAGGGCAATGCTGCTGATGTTGCTGAGCCTCCCCCTCTCCCTGCTGCTGCTCCTGCTGACTCTCGATCTCCTCCAAGAACTCCTGACACTTGATGGCGCTGAGCAAACGCTGCTCGTCAAGCAGCTGCAACTCCCTGGAAAGAACGCTGAGCTCCATCTCCTCCACCTGGTCCCTCAGACTCCTACACGAAGGCAGCTTCACCGTCGCCCTTATAGTAGGGCCGCTTCCAAGGAAGCCTCCTTCAGAGCTGTCGTTGCAGCTGCTACTACGCGGGACGCCGGCGAAGCAGGCCCGACCTCCTTGCCACCTCAACGTAGAGGCCGTGGTGGTGGCCGTGCTTCTGCTGCTACCGCCGGTGCTGATTGCAATAGAGGTGGCGGCGGTGCTGTTGCTGCCCCAGGTAGCACCAGTGAAGCGGTCGGTACGAGCACCATTCCTCCGGGGGGGTGCACCAAGGTAGGGCGTGTCCGTGCTTCTGCAGAAATCGACGCTGGCGTCGTGGCTGTTGCTGCCGTCAAACGCCTCCCACAGAGGGGAATTTGGTAACTTGAGAGGTTGAGGCATAGGCGACACGCCTGCTCCGTCTTCTCCTGCTGCTGCTGCCATGACCGCTGTCGCCGCCGGTGCTGCTGGCATTGCTGCTGCCGCTGCTGGTGCTGCTGGTGCTGCTGCTGCAGTTACTTTATGACCTTGATTCCGTGCCTTCTGCAATCGCATCAGCCCGTCCCTCAGACGTTCCGCAAGGCCTGGATAAACGCAGCGCTTCTGTGAGGGACTGGAGAGCTGAGCCCTGGTGAGGTCGGGGAGGTTGGTGGAGGATAGAGAGAACTGGAGGCAGAGGCCGCGCTGCGTAAGTACGGCTGTATCCGAATGTAGTTGCCGGGTCGTGGTGACTCGATGCTCGACCGGGCTGTATCACACAGCTGTTGTACCCTTTGCAAGTGAGACAACCGCCATGCTTTCAATGATGCTGTGTGAACGCATTTGTGCCAGAGGGCGGGTGCGCCTGGTTGTGCCTCCAGCCGGCACCGCCGCAGGGGCAGGCCAGGGCCGAGGCTTGTAACTACTTACGAAGGCTCTTGAACAATTGAACGGCATTTTTTGATGGACAGTTCTTGTCCCTCGGTAAGCCCCGCGGATGAGCCCTGCAGGGACGAACGACTTATGAAGGATCCGACACGTACGATCGACTGCCCGTTCCGACTTGGATATCAAAAGCAAGAGGGTGAACGGTGGAGATTATTGCAATGGCTGTTTTATCGAAAATGGAGTGTCCCCAACTGGACCGCATTGGTGCTACGTTGCGTAACCGAGAAAGCGTTATGGTTAGGGTCGACCGTATGGCGCCGCACGGAAATCCACCCGGACGGCTCCAACAGAAAATGAAGTTGATCGACCCCAAAGTGCAATATTCGTGACTGATCCCCTTGCGGACAGGAAAACATTCGATACGCCTTTCTTTATCCGAGGGTGCCCGAAAGCTCGGCAGAAGCACGGATGGGCGGTGGCCAGCTTGAGCACACGTGATCCGCAGGCTGATCCGGGCAAAATTCGGTCTACTGCGTGGATTTCACCTGTGGCTTGTCGGATTGTACAAAGATACGGCCTCCAGTTTATTGCTATTTTTTCGCTGCTGGAGGCAATTCCACGTGCCGCGCAGGGGAATTGCGGTGGTCTATGTGGACACGGCATTCATCAGGAGGCGGCGCGCGTGCGCCAGCTCGTCGAAGTCGAAGGTTCTTTCACTTCGATACACTGGCCAGTGGTCATCGTCATGTTCGAATCGGATCGTGGTTATACGAACGATCATGAAAGTGGAAGAATCCTGCTTCACAGCGCGATTTTCCCCGCCTGTCCAGTAGTCCTGTGGATTCGGCATCGAGGTACAACTGATTTTTGGGGAAATTTCCTATATGCCACGCGTTTGTACACAGGTAATCTCTCACGACACTAGTTCCAAAATGATAAAACTGTGTAAAACGCTTTCCAATTGTTGATTTCAGAATACTACGCTTTCCAAATTTTGATCACGATAAGCCACATGTTTTCTTGTGCGATCAAAATATGCCATTCAATGCATATGAGACTTCTCTACATATCCCGCAAACTAGGGGCTTTTCCTGACATTATATTGAATTCATCGAATTCAAGGTTTCCTTTTCTTGATGGAATATGGATAAGTTTATTTTTTATATTTGTGAAATTTCTTGCATTTTCTAATCTATTCAACATCCAAACCTAGAAATTTTTGGTGCATAATTCAATAAAACTTCCGATAATGGGTGTGACGGTGCAAGGGTCTATTCCGCTGAACATTCCGTGCAAGTCTTCGCAAGAACCGTTTTCACAAAACAGAGAAAATTCTACATATACGAAGAGAGAAATCGACAAGTTAAGTGATTGGACACAGTCGATGCGTTAACGCGTAGTTGAAGGGGCATATGGAGCTTTGCATCGTGAATGCGTGGCTTCTGGGACCAACTTTTGGAAGCTGTGGCTTCTTGTGACCTAACTTCCAATTCCGTGGCATATATTTTTCTGAAAACTGATCACGTGGCGGATAGCTAACAAACGTGAGAGAAGCGTGCAGATAGTAACTTTGCTGCTCATTTTTATGACTTCGCAAAGGGCGGAAATTCCCACATCACCACCATTCCGGCGACAGCAACATCACCTTAATCCCATCATGAAACATCATTCCGACGAGTGACCATATTATAGGTAGCGGCAAGACGCCTGCACACCCTCTCTACCAAGTAAGGCACACTCATTGAACATCCATGGTGAGGAGCGAGGAGTTGGTGAAAACCTTTTAAAACGGGCGAGAGACAAGTGACGAGAGTCCAGAGCTAGCAAGCTCTTGGCATCCGGTTGACCAGGCCACCCAAGCGAGTAGCTTGATGTGGGGCTTGGCTGCGACCCCAAGGTTGAACCAAACGGGTCGGCAAAAACCGACGTGGTCTCTCACACCTCGAAGCAAACAAGTGTGCGACCCAACATGATCAGCGAGTGTGCAACCCAGTGCAATGAGCTACACACCAGCACAGCATGCATATCAATAAAACAAGGAGCCACATCAACCACGGGCGTACGTGGAAGCATGCATCTCTCAAATAGTCGCTCTCATGTTTCGGCCACACAACAGCTAATCACCGCATGTTGTAATCAGTAGGCACGCTCTCTGGTAGAACTGAGGATGACTGAGCTCACGCCAATCTTGCACCTGGCTGTGACGCCACTGATAAGTGACCCACGATGTATGCGCCTTGAGCTTCATCTAGGCTTCGTCACTTGAAGTGATGATGTGTGTGAATGAATGGAGTCAAGAGGTCACTTGCGTGTACGACAGGCACAACAACACTCCCCCATGACCCATAAACAAACAATTCACACACCACGAGGATAATCACAGTAAAGGTAATGGGCAAGAAGTTGTTCCATACGCCACGCACGTCCCGTGCACGCAACAGACCAACGACATCCAAAGAAGCCTTGAGCACTCCACTATTGAAAGCTTTGGTGAGAAAATGTGCTTGTTGCTAACGTGTGTCGACCCAGACAACCTGGACCTCTCCTACGGCAATGCGCTCGCGGACGAAGTGATGCTCAATGTTGATGTGCTTTGTGGGCGAATGATGCATGCCATCATGCTCAGCGATAGCCTTAGTGATTTGATTGTCCCAGCGCAATGTGATGCAGCACATGAGAACACGAAGCTGCTATAACAAGTGAGACAGCCAGACACTCTCACGCATACCTACACCAAGTGCAACGTATTCAGCCTCACTGAAGCTACGTACAACACAATCCTCCTTGCCACTTTTCAAAGATACAACAGTCCCACCCACAAGAAAGATGTAGCCAGTGCGACTGCGTGTGTCCGTGTCATGAGCCCAGTCGCAGTCAGTGTATCCGTCAATGACCACAAAGGGTTGTGACCTATAGCAAAATCCCACACATGCAATGGACAATGCGTAGCAGACGACACGCAGTGCAACCTCGAGATGCCGCTGACGGGGCTGCTGGGAAAACTGAGCAAGGAAGTTGACCGAGAAGGCCACGTCCGCTTCGGTGGTGGTGGCAAGATACATCAGGGATCCAATCACGTTGAGGTGACATTAACAGTGTCTCCCAAATGAGTCGTGTCGGATGACTTCAGCAAGCGCTGGCCAAGTAGAGTCATCAATGTGGATGCATTAGAAGTGTCAGCCAGCAAGGCGGAAAAGCGCTCCCCCAGGCAGCCTGGTGCACATGCAGCGTTTGGCGCTGGCAGTCACGCTCCAGTTCTATGCCAAGGAGCACACGAGCTGGATCCAAGTCCTTCATTTTGTAGGTACACTGCTGCAGGACCTTCATAGGCTACACAACAACGGGGCTGGGCAATGCGATGAGGAGATCATCCACGTAGACCAGGATGGCCAAAAAGGGCTACGAGGGTGCACTCAAGAAGAGAACTGGATCAACAGTGCTACGACAGTAGCCACCCTTCTCGAGAGTGGACGAGATCTCGAGGATCCAATAGCAGGGGGACTACTTAATAGTGTAGAGGGCCTTGCGGAGCCGCCAAACCTTGTTCATGCGATCTATAAAGCGTGGAGGATGCACCATGTAGATCTCCTCGTCGAGACGTCCGTGTAGGAATGCATTGTTGACGTCCATCTACGCTAGCTCCCAGTCATGTTGGGCGACCAGGATGAAGAGAGCTCGGGCCGTGGTGTACCGTCCAACAGGAACAAACGTTTCATCAAAGTCAAAGTCTTGAATTCGGGAGATTCCCTTAATGGTGAGCCGGGCCTTATACCTATCAATTGTGCCATCATGCTTTAGCTTACGTCGAAGGGCCCAACTGGTCAAAAAAGCCTTACGACCTATTGCGATGTCAACAAGTTCAAAGACCTCATGTTCATTCAGGGTTGTGAGCTCCTCCTACATGGCCAAAGATCAGCGTCAGCTGTCTCCCTTGCCTGATGGATAGTGGTAGGCTCTACTACAAGCGAGGGAAACCCGCTTGCTTCAAAGCCGGCGGTGACATATCCTGCGACTAATGCATCCAGAGCACTGTGGAACTCATGAGCCATGAGTACATAACCCACTTCAGAGTTAGGGTGAACAATTGACAGCAAGTCCTAGTGCAACATGTCCACTGGGTCTGGCAGCGGAGCCGGCTGAAGTGGAAGATGTACTGGAGTGGGTGCGACGCTTAGAGGGCTGGGTGGACTTTGACACAGAGTGTTATGGAAGGATACGGAGTCTCCCTTCGGGATTATACGGCTCTGATCTGACTCAAGGGCTATCAGTGACTAGGAGAGAGGATGTCTCACCAAAAACCACAATAAGCTATAGGGCAAGCGGCGGAAGGGGCTCAACAACGACGCGTGGGGAAGACTCTGCCAGAGTGTCAGTAGACACTGGTGAATCGCTGGGAGGCGCTGACGCGGACTAAGAGTATGCGTAGGGGGAAGACATCGGGAAAGGACCAGGTGGGGATATAGACGGGGTGCTGAGGGATGTGTTAGAGCTGTGAATCATGTGAGAAACTGGAAGCAAAGGATCAGAAAAGGAGTGAGCCAAGCCAAAGAGAGACTGCGATACCCCCAGCAAAACCAAAAGTTGGAACAGACCCACTCCCCCCAAGACGATGGAGCGAGGACATGGAAGAGGGTAGAGCAACACGGGACAGGTCACGAGGAAAGACATCCTCAAAGAAGAGGGCGTCACGAGACTCAATGACACGCGCTCGAACGGGGTCCTAGTAGCGCTAGGCCTTGGACATGGCTAAGGCCCAAAGAGAAGTGCACAAGCGAGCACGCAGGCTGAGGTTTCCCATCACGACGGTCCTTGGGGAGCCAAACGGCAACAACGTAGCCAAAGACAAAAGCAAGGCACAGGTCCATGCGACAACCAAACCAGTACTCAAAAGGCGTGACGTGACGGGGTAGGAGGTAGTGGGGAAAATGATTCAAGACCCACGTCATGTAGGACATGACTTCAAAAGAGAACAGAGGGAGAAGGTCAGACACACTGAGAAGGGCAAGGACACCATCAGTGAAACATCTGTTCTAGCATTTGGACACGTCACTGTGCTATGGTGTATAAGGAGTCGTATTTTCAATGGTCACCCCTTGAGACGTAAGGAAACGAGAAGTAGGACCCATGACTTCACCACCACGGACATAACAAAAGACACGGAGATGATGACCACATGCAAACTCAGCCTAGGGAAGCCACAACTCAATAGTGGAGCAAACGTCACTCTTTTGTTTGAGCTTAAAGACCCAACACATGCAAGAGAAGTCATCAGTGAGACAAAGAACATAACAACCAAATCCCCCAAGAGCGTCATGAGGAAGGGATCCCATGACATCAGCATGGAGCAGGTCGAAGTGGTAAGAGGTGCGAGACTCAGAGGTAGACAAAGGAGAGCGGTGCACTTTTCCTTGAGCATAGTCAAGGCAGTCAGGAGGATAAGGGGTAGGAAACGTGGTAGCGTCAAGGCCATCCGTTGAAAGCACATAAATTATGTTGTTGACGGCAATAGTATGAATGTGGCACAGGCGGCTGTACAACAGCTGTGCATGTGCAGGGGAAAGGGAGCGAGCAACATGCACCATGGAAGCAGTGGTTGGAGTAGAAGCAAAGGTAAGAACAGAAAACAGGTGATCACAGTGCTTGCCTTGCAAGAGAATGAAGCCAGAGGTGTAGTGTGAGATAAAGGAAATGCCACGAATAGAGGAGAATTCCATGCCTTGGTCATCAAGTGTCCTAAAAGAGAGAAGACTCAGCTCAAGCAATGGAACATACAAGACGTCCGGCAAGAACAACTCCTCCCAAGGGCCGACAAAGCGCACGACCACAACCCTTGAACAGGGAGTAATTGGCCAGAGCCGGTGCGAACAAAGCAATACAGTCAATAGGGCCAAGGGAGACAAAGGACGTGCGCGAAGAAGTCATGTGGTGGATGACCCCTGAGTCAACAATCCAGAAGCCACCTAACACACGAATAGTGGAGGGATCACGACTCACTACGGCAATTGCAGCGTGCACAGAAAGACATTGACCACATGCAGCAAGACAGCGAGGAAAGCGCAAAGACTTCCATTCCTCAATCTACAAGACATCAGAAGGAGAACACTCGAGAACATGACCGGACGCAAGACCACAGAAATCCCTATCAAAGACACAAGGAAGAGGCTCTGACCCAGAGAATCCACTCTCACCTCCCTGATTACAAAGGTGATGTTGGTGGAAGATGTGAGAAAGCGTAGCGTCCAGCTCATGCTAGTCCTGAGGTGGGTCCGGAGTGATGACGGCGTCAGAGAGGGGACGACGAGGCGGATAGACCGGAGACGCCCAGGCTGGAGGAGAGTAGGCGCCAGATGGGGGGCTGTAGAAGAACGGCCAACCATCCCGGGGGCCAACCCCATGGATACGGAGGTGGGGGTGGAGCAGCAGTTGTGTTGTAGGCTATAGCCTCGGTGGTGACAGGGGAGGCTTGGCCCGTCGAAGCAGTCGTGGTGGCGACACGAGAAGTGCTTCCAAAGCCACCAAAGGAGCGTGCACAATGTGTGCATATGGTAGAGGCAAGGGGCTCGTTGTCCGGTGGCGACAGGCACTTGGGCGCAAAATGACCAATGACGCCACAGTTCCAGCACGCAACAGTGCTGGGAGTGGAAGAGGAGGAGTTGTTGCTGGAGCCATTCCCCTTGCCATGACCGGTTTGGCCTCAAGATTCAGAATCGCCGGTACCTTTCCCCTGACTACGACCACGACCACCACCCCCTCTTGACTAAGGAGAGATGTTGCACAAGAGGAAGTTGAGGACAAAGAAGTAGAGGATGATGAGGTGGGAGCAAGTGTGGTGGTGGCAGCCGAAACACTCCACGATGAATGCGCTTGTTTTGGAGGGCACTCCACTAGTCAGTGAGACGCTAGGAGGTAAACTCCCCAAGAGCACCAATGCCGGGAGGAGCGTCAGCAGGTACGCTCTCGGCGACAAGACGCTCAAGCTTAAAGGCTTTCACCTCCCTGAAGATGTCGGATGATTCAGGGATGAGGCTGTTGACGATAGAGGGAACAGTAGAAAGCTGTCCAGGTGCCGCTTTGCCAAGATCACGCAAAATGTGGAGGCTGCATGCCCAGTAGGCGTTAGCAGCCTCGTCATGACGCATCAAGAGAGTGTTGAACTGTACTATGAGGACATTTTGTGCGGCATGCCCAGTAATAGTGGTGCGACATTTGATGAGTGTATACGTGCCAACGGGGTCAACTGGTGTACGACGGGCTATGTCTGCATTGTAGGACCTAATCTCATTAGTGAGACCATCAGGTCCAACTCAAATAAGAGCATGGATAGCAAGTGCGGACTCAATATCAGTAGGCACAAAAGGAGGGTTTGCAGATGGATTAGGCATGTGGTAGTATTCTCAATGCTGCTCACCCTGTGCTCAAGCTCTGAAGCAAAACTCCCAGGGACCAAGATGAGATTAGAGGCAAAGTGAGGTGATGCAGAGTCAAAGTCAGGTTTGCACTATGGGGGCTGCGCAAGGGCTTTGGCGGCAGCACTCCTACTGTTGCTGTAATAGTAAGGGAGTTAAAAGTGAGGGAGCCAGTGGCATTTGACACTGACAAGGCCACTGTTTGCCTGTTAACATTGTTGTTTGAGGAAATAGTTTGAGCTGCTGCAAACATTGTTGATTCCTCAAACTGTTTCCTCAAACAGCAATGTTAGCAGGCAACAACATGTGTTTCATCATACAACAATGTTAGAAGCGGCATCTGTGACCTTGGTTTCCCCCTGGCCTAGAGAGGTGAAATCCCACAAACACTCGTTCAGGTCCGCCTGGCTGACTCAACAAAGGTGATTCAACACTTTGCCGGTCCCCAAGGGGCCCTGCAAATTGTCTCGTCAAGTCAGCCACAAAGGGCATGACATTTCAATTGAGAATTCTTCGGAGAGGTGAGGACAAGGGCATGGACTACACGAGCCGCTACAACAGACTGTGCTTCATCTATGGCATAGTTGTAATTCAAATAATACGGCAATAATCTCGCTTTCCGGAGTGGGGGGCAGATTCTCTCACTTTTAGATTGAATCATAGTGTTCCTAGCATTGTTCTGCACTCCCCAACGTTTGAATGTGGTATCCTAAAGCCTTTAGAGAAAGAACGCGAAACACTCATATTCACCCGTTGGTTGTACTTTCAAGTTTCAAACTGCATATCATTTGGCCATGTACCTCTTGTGGATTTCAATCCCTTTTTAATTTCAGAAAATAGTGCTTCATAAAAAAAAAGGTCATAACCCAAAATTTGACAAGTGGTTCTCTCAAGGATAAAACAGCTAAGTTGTCTATGTGACCAAATGTTCGTAGCTGGGATATCCACAAGTTCAATATGAAAGCAGCTATATCTAGAATGGCAAAAATAAAAGATGATATACACCTCTCTATTTCCATGCCCAATCAGTGACACGTGTTACTGATGAAACTAAGCAAGGAGGGTTGTGTGATAATCCCGCCACTGCAAGCATTACAACCGAGCAAAACAATCTTCTTCAAATTGATTTGGAGACACTGAAACCCACTAATTTAATTAATAGCACGTTCAAATCATACGCCAAATTTTATTCGGAAATTTTGGCCTTTTTTGGAGGGAGGGGGGGAGGGCTCCTGTTAGGCTCCTTTATCGCAGGGCCCAACAGGTTCCTTTTAAGGCACGGGGTGTTTTAGACCCCTCATAAGGCACCTTGCAAACCCCCTTCTGAACAGTCACAAACCCTTAAAAGAAGAAGTTTGAGATTTTCTCTACAAGGATGGATATGACCTCATGTTGAAGCCATGCGGCATCAACATTGCAATATTCTCATTCATTTTTTATGTATCATTCCTTCTACGATCATTGGATATGGCATTATGATAGATCCGATGCTTGGATATAGCATCAATTATCTATGACTTGCATAATGGTCACTCTTCCACTCTCTCAAATAGCAAACAAGCTCTCATGAAGTGCATGGACAAAAGAAAATGATTTTTTGGAGGGAATGTGGCCCCCATTACGGTATGTGACCCATGTACCAAACTGGAACTACAGAACATGACTAAATCTAATACTTGGGGTTGTGGGGACTTCAAATCCTTCACTGACATCTGGCTGGCATACCTAACCCCGAGAGTGCTATGCCGCCAGAGCCCCCTTGTTGTCGCCCTGGTGCTGCGTAGCACTGAAGCAAGGACACTGGTGATTTAGAAGAGTGTATCGAGGCCGGTTGCATCAGGCTTTGAGCATTTTTTTTCTGCAACTGAAGCTGTAGTAAAATCATAGACAGCTGCTGCAGTTGTTGCTGCTACTGCTTCTACTGCTAATCCTGCTGCTTCTTCTACTATGGTGACTATTGCAATGGCTGCTGCTGATGTGGCAGCTGTTGCTGGTGCAACTAGTGCTACTCCATTCACTACTGCTACTAAGATGAAGTGATTGCCGACCTGGTGAACAAAATTTTGGATGTGTTTTTGACTGGCAAGACAGCCATGTGCGACCTAGACTGTCAGGCCAGAAGCTTCCACTTTTTCTCCAATATCGTATGGAGCAAGATATCTATTGATTGCATTGTTGCATTTTTGTTATCCAACCATGATTGGACAGCCAAGATGTTGGGACCTTTTCTTTTGTAGGCGGGATGTCCCCTCCACCTGCCAGTTGTGTATTGAAGATTGGAATTGCTCAAAAGAGGGCGGAAGTAAAGACCAGAAAGATTTTACAGACTTACAGTGCTACCCGGGAAAGTTCGAAAGTATTCAGCCTCCAGCTCTGCTAGAAATCTAAGTGGCAGGACCCGAGGCCTCGATACTCAGAGTGTCAATACTAGGGAGGGAGAAGAGGAGTAAATCCAAGCCACAAGAGAAAGAGAGAGGAAGAGTGATGTGGTAAACTATGAGATGCAATGCAAGGTACTGCCACACACACACACACACACACACACACACACACACACACACACACACACACACACAGAGAGAGAGAGAGAGAGAGAGAGAGAGAGAGAGAGAGAGAGAGAGAGAGAGAGAGAGAGAGAGAGAACAAAACAAAAAAGAAGAAAGAAAAAGAAAACAAGAGAACAAAAAACCTGGTACCATTCCCCCTTTGGCTCTGCCGGGGGACTCTGCGACAAGGCTCGGAGATGAAGTACTCCGGTTGTTTGGATTGTACACTGCTCTGAGGAAGGAAAAGAGATGGATCCACTCCTAAAAGGACCCAGAGAGAGAAAAGGAAGACCGGGAGTTACTGGCCAAGGGTGTGTCGTTGGGGTTGATGTAGTTACCAATGACATGCGGCCAGTGCTCTCTCGTTGGTGACATCACTTTGCTTCCTTAGCCCCCCTCTCCTCCTGTTTGCGTCATTATTCCCTTACCACAAGGATGGCTGTTGCCAAGGCGGCAGATTCTTGCAATTCCGCTCATATTGTGGAAGCCCCAATGCAACATCAAGTCTTCCCATAGACAACTCTTAGGTCAAAATCCTCATGAATTTGACCTTTCTTGCATTCGCGGCCAAGTGCCTATATGTCATGATGGTGTTGCAGCTCACATGTTTGCAGAGTATTGTTTAGTGCATATTGAAGGTGAAGTCAAGCGGCTCAGGCGCCAAAATTTTGGTTGCAGTCAAGGGTAAGTGTGCAACCCACCTGCGGTAGCCTTAGTGAATACTTCATCCAACATGCCACGACCTCAGCTGATGGAGAAACTACCCTTCTGTTGCCTGCACTTAGATCATAGCCCAGAAACTATGGTCTATGCTTATGTCGTAGCCTATCAGCTGTGTTCTTTGTCAAAGTCTTAGCCCAACGGCCTATGCTTGAATCATAGCTCAACGACTGCAACCTTCGCTTAAGTGGTGGCCTAACAGTTGTGACCTTTGGTGAGGTGGTAGCCAAATGTGGAGCTGCCATTCAACAAGCTTTACCTGTAGCTGGCTGTATGTTGTGGAACCTGCTGTAGCTATAGTCAGCTGCGACTGTAGCTTGTATGTGATGCAATAACTATACAACCTACAGATGTGCCAGATCTTTCTGCTCCTGCTCCTTTTGCAGATGCCATGGCCCGTGTTCCATGTGTTTTCCTCTTTATAGGGGCAAGGAAACAATGCCCTTGCTCTAATTCCAACAATATCTGATAAACCTCATTCACACACTCTCTTTCTTAATGTGGGAATGGGAAGAGGGTAGACATGAATCTGATTTGACTTTAACATGCTGCGGCGTCAAACATCAAGCATTAGGACGTCACTGAATTACACAAAGTATAACTAGGTGAGTAGCGAATGAGTGATGCGTTGACTTGTTCAAAGCTCCCTCGTTTCCTGTCCTAGTAGGCTCGAACACCACCCTCCTAGTTTCTCATGTGTCCTACGTTGCGCGCTACAATTCGGCAGAAATATGTGAATCCAGGACACAGTGGTATACTCATCAACAAACACAAAACCACTGCTTGATTCATATACCTTGGGAGTCACACCAGCTAGGTTCTTCACCTGTCATTGTACCAATGAATGTTTTCCTACTATTGTTTCAAGTCTTCTAGAACACACCATCAGCACTCCCATCCACAGGTTAGGACACTCTCTCCATTGGCCTATCCAACATCATCTTTCATGACAACAAGCATCCTTGATGCAATCAGGAGTTCCACATGTACATGAAAAAAATCTTAGGGGAAACCGCTAGTCTTTGTACTCTCACATATAACAGCAAATGATTGTAGACGTTATGAATATGATGTTGAGAGGAGTAAGCAAACCCAGACACCGACTAACATCTTATCACACACTTTGATGTTGAGGCCAAAAGAGGGAAAAGTGTTACGTCCCAAGCGTACACGAGTTCCTGAACTCCAAGAATGGACATTTCTTTTGTTACACACGTGGCCCACAATGCAATGACTTCAAGGTCGTCACATAGATCCATCATTGGTATTTTGGCCAACTGCCCTAGCCCGGGCATTCCGTTCATTAAGGTTACGAGACACATGACAACCTTCCACGAGCTATTGCGCCAAGTGGAACGTAGGTAGTTGAAGGGGATGAGGTGCAGGACAAAAGGCGATTTGAGGATTTGAAACAAATGGATAACTTGTGTTAAGGAGTAAGTGTACTTTGACGACAAGTGTCAAGTGAGTCTAGCACACATATACAATGCTCAAAATGAGAATGAGGCATACGTTGGATTTTGGCGCTCAAAGTGAGTGACGGGTGCGAGGTCACACCATGAGTGGCTTGTCCAAGAAGCTCCACGGAGAAGTTGGAGGGCTTTGAGACTATAAAGGCACGGTTTTACAAATATTCAGAACTTCCGAGAGGTCAACTGAAGAATGTCGACACATCAATACAGTTTGCAATGCTTCTCTCAATCCTTCTAGAAGGTGGTCAAAGTTGTCATAAACTTCTCAAATGAAACACTGGAGGTCAGAAGAGTTGGCAGAAATTTCTGATGTCAACGCGCACTGGGCCATGAATGTAATGACAGAAAAAACCAGTCGTGGAGTTAAGGGACCCATGTACGTCAGGGACCTAACACGTCTCCCCGTTTTAGCAATGACGTCCTGATGAGTTCGCAGTTGTACACCAGTGACAAAAGTAGTAGCTATTGACCACGTGATCGGTGTCCCAAAGGTTGTTATAGGGCTCCAAGCTGTTGTGCACGGTATCGTTGCCGTGCCATTTGACTAGGTACTTGCCGTTTTTCCACAACATTGATGTTTGAGGATGTCTTTAATCACGTACTCCATATCCCCGACCACTTGCATAGGAGGTGGTGGTACGTCTTTGTTGGAGAATTTTGTACAGGCGTTCTAGTAGTGCTTGAGCTTGCTCATATGGAAAACAGGATGAATATACATGCTCTTAGGCAGGAAAAGTGGAGCGATGACAGAGATTTGCATTTGCTTGATCTAAAATTGTCCCAACCACCGACGTTTTTTCCTTAGAGTTTGATGTTCGTTGAGCCGAGGAGGACACGATCGGTAGCACTAACTATGTCATCGTTACAATGTCGATCGGCCACTTGCTTCATAGCTTCTTGTATCTTCGCAAGAGTCTATCATGTTTCCTTCCAAACACTTGCTAAGTCCCTGCGGTGGATGTCGACCGCGGGGATTTTACTCTGACTCTGTGATCCAGCCGGTGTGACAGGAAGTTTACCATACACACTTTCAAAGAGATTTGACCAGTTATGGTGGAAGTGGCAGAGTTTTATGCGAGTTTGGTGGTTGGCAGCCTGGCTGTCCAGTTGGCTCCGCACTACTTACAAAATATACAAAGAAGTTGTTCGAGCGTTTGATTGGTCCCCACCATTTGCCCTTCGGTTTGAGGATGAAATGCTGTTGATAGGTTGATCCGACTACCATAACGTGTGATCAGTTCATGCCAAAAACAGCTATTGAAGCGGCCGTCTCTGTCACTGATGATTGTAAGAGGCATAATATCTCTGTGTAGCCATATGATCTGGTTTAAGGACAGCCACGCTGTTCCTTCTACGGTGACAGTGGTTGTTGTTGGGATGAATTGCGAAATTTTTTAAAACCTTTCCACCACGACATGGACGGTGTCATGACCTGTGACAAAGTCTAGGTTGATGTTGGCCCACGGTTGAGTCTGAAAAGGTAGAGTTTGGAGTAGACCGGTTGGTCTCGTACGACGAGAGTTTTTTTTTTTGTCTCTGACAGATTTTGCATGATTTTTAGAAGGCTGACGCGTCAGTCTACATCTTTTCCCACAGTTACTGTCTCGCTAGCTGTTAAATCATCTTAAGAACAAAAAAATTGACTTGGACTGGTGTCGTGGAACTCCTCCAATAACATCCTTTGTAGCTCCTCATTTTGTAGAACGATGACTTGGCAAGTCAATCTCTATCACCAGTAGGAAATGTTGAACCAGAACTTGGTCTTGTCATACCCGCCAAACTCCTTGTAACTGTTTGTGGACAGTCTCGCAAGGTATGGACATTGTTGGACAAGCAACGTGTTAATTTCGGCCATCAAGTCTGGTCGCTGACTTAGAGCATCCGCCGGATTGTTTTTCCATACCAGTACTAGATGTTGTAGTCAAAGTTAGACTCGAGGAACTCTATCCTTTGAGTTTGTCGACGGCTTATATTTGGCTGTCTTGAGATCTTTAAGGGTGTGACAGTCAGTGTAGACGATGCATCATTGGTATTCCACGTGGTACCGCCATGTCTTCAACGCGTGAACGACTTTGAAGATTCATTTCTTGCGCACCGCATAATTGAGTTCCGATCCGCAGAATTTTCTTGACATATACGCGACTGGTTGTTCTCCACCACCGTTTTTTTGGAGGAGAACGGCTCCGATAGATTGATCGGACGCGTTGGTGGCCATGATAGATCGTTGGATCTGGCTGAGGCTAATGCGTTCCTAAACGAGTTGAGCACTTCTTTTTCGCCGTCCCTCTAATTCCACTCGGTGATTTTGTAAGTGAGATCAGAAGGAGGCACTGAAACTCAAGCATAGTCCTTTCCGAATCGAGGATAGAAGTTGCAGAAGCCAGAAATTCATTGGACCTCCAAAATATTTGTGGGTATCAGTGAATCAGTGACTACCTCGACCTTGTTTGATTCCATGGTGAGCCGCCTGTTGCCGATGATGTGGCCCAAAAAATGGATCGAACGATGACAAAATTCACACTTTGAGGGTCTTCTAAATAATTCTATCTATTGAAAACTTTGAGAACTTTTCAAAGATTTCCACTATGCTCTTCTGGATTGTGGTTGTATGCCATGATGCCATTGAGCTACACAGTGACAAAGTTGTCAAGGTATGGATGGAATATGTTGTTCATCGCTTACATAGAATTTTGCAGGGATATTTGTGAGTCCAAATAGCATAACCGTGAACTCAAAGTATTCGTATCTGTTGCAAAAGGATGTCTTCTCCATGCCCTTCTTGCACATGTGATGAAAACCACCACGTAGGTCAATTTTTGCTGAAAATTCAAGCCCCTTGGAGTTCGTCAAAAGGTTTGTCTACTCACAGGAGAGGGTACTGGTTTCTTTATGGTGATATCGTTCAGTCCTCAGTAGTCCATGCACATCATAGATCTCCAGTCTCTTTCTCACAAAAAGTAGAGCTGCCGCATATGGTCACGTGGAAGGTCTCATGAGCCCCTAATCGAGCATCTTGTCCACACACTTCTTGAGTTTGGTCAGCTCATGATCGCTCATCCAATAGGTCCCCTTTATTTTCAGTCTATTACCCGGCTTCAGGTCCATCTAATGGTCAATGTTTTACTGTGCAAGCAGGTCTTAGGGAATTTCATCAAGAAAATCCCCTTCAAACTCTCGGTTGAGTGTTGCAAACTACTGCGAACTTCTCAGGTATCCAGGCTGGCATCGTCACCTCGGCAGCTGCGATTTCTTCTGTTTCTCTTGTCTCCATGTGGACTAGCCACATTTGAGCTCTGCACTTCAGCAACCTCTTGGCCACATCCATAGCCATCGGTTTGCATTTTGTGGCTGCCGTAGCTTCCTCTATTCTTCCACCTCTGCTGCTTCCTGCATCCGAAGTTACGTCATGGGTCACTCGACGAGAGGTAGATGTCATTTTGTTTCAGCGATGCTGACGTAGACCAACCCGCTGCTCAATTCCACCTGTGAATTGTGTCGGTACAAGAAATCTTGCTCCAGGATAAATTTGTAGTCGCTCATTGGGCAAGTTCCCCAGACTGTTGCGTCTTGCAAATTTCAGTCGGAGTTGTTTGATGGATCTATAGTCGTCCATCGATAGTTTTTCCTCAAACATCCCCGGTTTGGTCTGCAAACCCAGATTTTGAACCATGTTATTGCTTACAAAATTGTGAGAAGCTCCTCCATGAAGCAGTGCCAGTATCATTCTGCGACTCTTACAACCCCTGGGATTTACCCACAACAATATCACCGGTTGGTGGTCTTCGTACCCCTCATCGAACTTTGTGATCACAAGAACCCTCATCTGGGGCAGGTTGAGTTGCTCAGATTGGCGATCAGTAGACGCAATCTTTTTAGCTTGACAGGAGCCTCGCCGCCTACTCTTTTCCTTTGTTGTTATCCAACTCCTCGTTTTTTCTTTGTAACCCCCCCCCCCCTTTTAGTTTACAGTTGTCATTTCTGAAGATCACGTGAGATATGATCAAGCTTCCCATAAGTCCAGCAGAGCCATTGATTGTGCTGATCAACAGTGTCAACCCTTATAGGAGATCAGGTTTTCATCGATTGTGACTTTCCTCGGCAAAAATAAGAATTGTGGCTTTGGGATTGCCAACTGTTGAATTCCTGCATCCGAGCATTCTAGTCGGCACTGTGGATGCAATCGGCAACTGGGATTGTTTGCGGAAGGTCATCCTAGATGCCAAGAATTGCGATTACTCATCGAACATCTCTCTTGAGGCTGTTGTAGTAGAAACTCAGTTTGCCGTGCATAAGGTCAATGCCAATGATGATTTTGCAGAAGCATTGGGGTTATTGCATCGTGCTAGACTAATGGCACAAACATTGTAGCGTGTACGAATTTGCTCCTTGTTTTTGGTGGCGTGAGTGAGTGCACCGTGCCAAATCAATCTGCTCGAGCGGTAGTACGCCTGCGGTCGATGATGTGAGACGAGTTGCGTGAACCGTTCATCTAGCTCTGCTAGTCTCTTGCTGTCGTTGGATGGTCTTAAGATTGAACCACCAACTTAAAGCCGTGCCACGTAAAAGCGAGGCAGCATGTTCAACTTTCTTCTTATCATTGTTGACCCCAACATTTGTGAAGTACACCTCCAAACTCATCTGCCACATCCTAACCATTGGTCCCTTGGAGTTTGTGCGACTAAATGGCTCGGGGAGTGCCGGTCGAATTTGGGTTTTACTCAAGTGTTCCCTCGGAGTAGGCATCAACTACCTTCTTGGATCATTGCCTTAGTGAGAACTGCTTCACACATATGGGAAATCCGAAGCTCCTCCATCGCCGCATTGAGCTATACGGGCAGATGTGTAAAAGGGCTCTTGATTTCTGACAGTTTTTGGTACAGGTCTTCATTGATCCACGCTTGTTGGCCAGTGCCTCCCATAATTGTAGGTGCTGACTTGACAAGCAACAGCGGGGGAAAAGGATTCGCCAAGCCTTAGGAGTCCGTCATCGGGTTCGCTGTCAAGTTTTTTGGTGTTGCATCATACGGTGCAAACGTTGCTACTGCTGTCTAGTTTGTCTTGAGTGCGTCGATGTTCAAGTGCTGCTGATCCTCCATCACCAGAGTACTCACCAAGTACTACGGCTTGTAAATGGTTACGCTCACTCCTTCCACCATTGTTGTCCCAAAGTCTGTGATTTTCTAGAAGATGGAGATGTCCTGAGAACTCGTGCGAGGTTGTCCCTAGGTAACTAATGCATCAGTTGCTAGTCGAATGCTACTACGCTCTGATACCAAGAATTACGCCGAGGAGAACATAGGTGGCTCACAAGGATGAGGTGGGGACAAAAGACAACATGATGATTTGGTACAAATGGATAACTTGAATTAAGAAGTGAGTGCACTTCATGAAAAGTGTCAAGTGAGTCAAGCACATGTGTAATGTCGACAGTATGAATGAGGCATATGTTGGGTCCTTGGCGCTCGAGCCGAGCAACACGTGGGAAGTCGTGCCATCATTGGCTACTTTTAGAAGCTCCACCAAGAAGTCGGGGCACTTCGAGAACATCAAGGCGAGATTTTACATGAATCCAGTGCCATTGAGAAGTCGACTGATCAATATCGAAACATCAATATAGTTCGCAACAATTCTTCTGATCGTTTTGGAAGGTGGTTGAAGTGGTCAGAACCGTTTGGAACGGAACACTAGAGGCTTGGGCAATTGACCAAAGTGCCCTTGGCCATACGGTGTTGAAATCCTCAGGTTCTTGCGCAGTGGGCCATGAATATGATGACATAAATGCCCACTAATATACTTTAGGAACTTGTGTACGCCAGTGTTATGCCGAACGGAGCGTAGGTGGTGAACACATAGAAGTTGCAAGGTAGAATATGATTAAGAATTTGGAACACTTGAGCAATTCATAATTTTTTATAAGTGTACTTTGATGACAAGTGTCAAAATGATCGAATACATATACACATATGTACAAGTGTCGATTTACGAATGAGGCACTGTCTGGGTTGTTAGGTCAGTTATCGAGCGACGCGTGTGGAGTTCTATCGTGAGTGTTTGGATTAATGAACCTCCACCGAGAAGTCAGGGGGCTTTGAGGATTGATCACGAAGATGCAAGATGCATCTTTATGAATGGAGGTATGTCTTCATGCATTGAGAAGTCAAACCAAAGGTCGTGAAACTTTTGTCAATGATTCTTGAAAGTGGTCGGAATTGTTAGCAAGTGCGAGGAGGTTCACCGGAGGTCAAGGGAAGTTGGCCGAATAACCCTCATCCGTTGGAGTGAAAACCTAGGTCTCGACGTGTGGTGGGCTATTTTTGAAATGACATAAATGCCCACTCAGAAGGATTAAGGACTCGTGTACGTCTAGTATGTAACACTTCCTCCCCTTTAAGTCGTGACATCCTGGCATGCGTACAGATGTGGCCTAGTGATAGTGGTAATAGCTGGCGATCACGTGATCGGCGTCTCGAATATATTCGTAGGATTCCCAATTGTTATGTGTGGCATCATAGCCATGCCACTTGACAAGATTTCTTATTGTTTTACCATGTCATCAATGTTCGAGAATTTCCTCAATGATGTACTCAGTATCCCCGTCCACTTGCAGAGGGGGAGGGAAAGGGGAAATTCCTGCCCGGGAAGTTCTCTCCGGGGTCTTGGTTGTGCTTGGGTCTGTTGATATGAAATACCAGATGAATGTGTATTGTGTCGGGGAGTTTGAGTCGTGTAACCATGGGGATTCGCATGCGCTCAATCTCAAACAGTCCTAACGATCGGGGTTTGAGCTTCAAACAGTCGGCTCCACGGATTTTGACGTTGGACATGCTGAGAAGAACCTTGTTACCAGCGGCAAAAACATCATCGCTGTGATGTCAATCAGCTGCTCGTTGCATCGCCACTTGTGTCTTTGCGAGTGACTGGCGTATTGTTGGACATCAACTATGGAGAAGTCACGTTGTTGGAGAAGAAAACGATGGAGAAGTCGTGTTGTTGGACATCAATTGTGGGAATGTTGCTTTGGTTGTGAATTCTTACCAGTGTGACCGGAATTTTGCCATACACCACTTTGAAGGGAGTTTTACCCGTTGCGGTGAAGATCGCCAAATTATATGTGATTTTGGCGGTCAAAAGTTATTGCATCCAATCCGACCCATGGGGTTCCTATAATGTTTTAAGAAGTTGTTCGAGCGTTTGGTTGGTCCGCTTGGTTTGACCGTCTATGTTGCTCGTGATCGTTCTTGGCACGCCATGAAGCCGCAGAATGTTGTTTAAAAATATGTGTAATGTTCCTTTGGCGCTGACAGTGGTCGTTGTCAAAATAAAGTGAGACATTTTAGAAACCCTTCCGACAACCACAAGGATTGCGTCATATCCCTCAAGTGTGACTGGTAATCCCATGACGAAGTCCATGGAGATGTCATTCCATGATCCTGTCGGAATGGGTAGTGGCTACATAAGTTCGGGTGGCTGTGTGCGATGAGATTTTTGTCATTGAGATGTGTCATAGGATTTGAAGAAGTTTGCCATGTTGGGTTGCATCTTGTCCCACCAGTAGTGTTTTGCAAGCTTCTTCAGCATTTTTTCCTGTCCAATATTTCCACCTGTATCTGTGTCATAACACTCTTCGAGTAGCATGCCGCATAGTTCATCCTTTGGGGGAACGACCACCAGACAAGTGAATTGTTGCCGCCAATAGGGTACGTCGTACCAGAATTTTTCCTTGTTGGATCCGCCATGCTAGTCACAGCCTTGTGTTAACAAGTGTTTAATGTACGGATCTCGCTGCAGTTGTAACATTGCTGCCTCAGCCATCAGATCTGGTCGGTAATTGAGCGCGTCTACGGGGTTGGTTTTTCCCAGCCAGTACTCAATATTGTAGTCAAATCCGGATTCAAGGAACTCCATCCACCGGATTTGACGTTGACTGAGGTTCGTCTGTGTCTTCAATTATTTCAGCGCATGATGGCTGGTGCGTACGATGCATCAGTGACACTCTAGATATCGCTGCCATGTCTTAAACACATGTACGATTGCTAGCATCTCTTTCTCATGTGCGGCGTAGTTGAGTTCCAGTCCGTGCAATTTTCCTGACATGTATGCAACCGGTTGTTCTCTGTTGCCATGCTCTTGTAGGAGGACTGCGCCGATGGTTTGATCTGAAGCGTCCGTATCCTTGACGCAGTCCACTGTTGGATTGGCTAATCGTAGGGCAGGCACTGAGGTCAGAGCGTTCCAAAAAGCGGTGAACGCTTTCTTCGCTATCTCCACACCGCCACTCATTTTATTTTTGAGTGAGATCAGAGAGAGGCGCAAAAAATCAGGCGTAATCCCACACAAAGCACCGGTAGTAATTGCAGAATTGAAGGAAAACTTGAACTTCTTGAACGTTGGTCAGTGTCGACCTATCAGTGACTACTCTCGCTTTTTTTGTATTCATGGTGATCCGTCCGGCGTTGATGACGTGACCCAAAAACTCAATCGAACGGCGAAAAAAGTCACACTTCAAGAATATTCCAAAAAAAAACTCTTTGTAAAACTTTGAGAACTTTTTTAAGATATCCATCGTGCTCCTCCAGGGTGTGGTTGTACACCAAGTGTCGTCAAGGTACATTACGACAAAATCGTCAAGGTATGGGCCAAAAAAATTGAGCATCGCCACAATGAACGTTGTCGGGGCATTTGTGAGTCCAAACGGTATTACCGCGAACACGACATGCCCATCGCGAGTTCGGGACACCGTCTTCTAGATGTCAGAGTCTGCCACGTCAATCTAGTGATAAACGCTACGTAGGTCAATTTTGATGAAAAATTCGAGTTTCTCAGACTTGATCGAAAAGTTCATCTGCCCAGGGTAAAGGATAACGGTTCTTTATGGTAGCATCGTTCAATGCATGGAAGTCCGCGCACGTTCGCATTTTTCTAGTTTTCTTTTTTATGAATAGTACTGATGCGGCGTATGGTGACGTGGAAGGGCGGATGAACCCTTGGGTGAGCATCTTGTTGAGTTACTCTTTCAACTCGGTCAGTGCATGATCGCTCGTCCGATAGGCCCCTCAAATTGTGGATTGGCTGCCCAGTTTTAGCTTGATGCGATGGTCGATGTCCTGTTGAGATGGTAGTAATTTTGGGAGTTTTTCGGTGAAAACCTTTGCAAACTCTAGGATGAGCTCTGCGAACTCTTTGGATACCATCTCTTACTTTGTTGATGCTGATGGGGGTGATGAGGCCGATGAGGATAATGAGTCAGTTGTTGCCACTTCTGCTTCCTTCATTGACTCGAGATGTATGAGCCATGCACGAGCTCCTCACCGTATGCAATACATGGCCACGTTGAGCGGTATCGATTGTGCAGGTTATTGCTTTTTAACTACCGTAGACGTCACCGCTATTCCAGTCAACCTGTGGATTGTGTTGGTATAGGAAATCTTGTCCTATAATGATTTTGTGGTCACTCATTGGACATGATCTCCAAACCGTTACGTCCCGCAGATCCCCCACTTGTAGTCGTAATGAATCTCTGAGGCTCAATATTTGCAATCTCCAGTCGACGGTTCTTCCTTAAAGAATTCGTGGTTTGGTTTGCAAACCCAGCTTGCGAACCATGTCATTGCTTATAAAAGTATGAGAAGCTCCTCCATCCAACAGTTTTGGTACCGTTCTACGATTTCTGCATCCTCAAGGTTGAACTTTTAGAGGTACCGTCAATTGGTCGGCCTCGTACCCCTCATCAAACTTTGTGATCTCAGAAACCCTTTGCGGCATTGTAAGCAATTCATATGGACAATCGTTTGGCACAGATTGCTCCTCGAAGACAAGAGTAGAGCCTTTCACTCCTACCCTTTGTCGTTTCCCGTCTCATTTTTCTACGACTTCCCCCCCCCCCTTTTGGCTTGTTGCTTGCTCCAGCAGTTGCAAGCAATGTGCCCAAACTTATTGTAGTTGTAGTAAGTGCGTGTTTCTCTCTGGTTGATGGCGTCCACTTCCATTGGAGTCGATGAGTCCCTCAACTGGCTCTTTCCATTGACATAATAATGGTGGTTCGGAGGTTGTTAACTGTAGGATTCCTGCTTCCGAGCATTGACGTTGCCGCTATCGATCCTTTCCACTGCAACAATCATTTGTGGTAAGTCGTTTTGGATGCCAAAACTGGCAATCGCTTGTCGGATGTCTCATTTGAGGCCCTTGTTGAAGTGAAGACAGAGCTCCTCGGGGGTGATGTATGCACTAATGATGATCTCGCGGTGTCTTTTCGTATATTTTGCCACACTGGATTGTTGATGGAGATGCTAGAACTTGTACAAAGCTTCCGACTTCTTGTTCAGTCGTCCAAATCATGCGAGCATCGTGCATGAACTTGTTCCAGTCTGTTGGTGGCATCAGCGTGTCTTTCCATTGTGGGTTGATCTGCTCCAAGGATAGAACGCCTGCGGTAGGCGATATGAGACGGGCATCGTTGGCCATTGATGATGGCTTGCAGGTCTCCTACTGCTGTTGGATGTCCTTTAGATCAGACCACCAACTTAGTGCCGTGCCACACAAAAGAGCGTTCATGAGGTCTATTTTCTTTGATCGTCATTGACCCAGCAGCGGTGAACCTCCAAACTCATCAACCACATCCAAACCGTTAGTCCCTTTGAATGTGCAAGATTGAACGGATCGGGAGGGGCCGGGCGAATCGTGGGTTCGATCGAGAGTTGGGTATTTCTCTCGACGAGCACTACCACTCTTGCGCTTGCATTGCAAAGAGCCTCCATTGCCACGTTGAGCTGTTGGAGCACATGGCTATTGATCCCCTCAAGCGCGGAGATACGGTTCTCCAGTCCCTCGTTGATCCGCACTTGTCGTCCGGTGCCACCTGTCATTCTTGCTATCATCGACGAGGCTGTCGTCAGGGACAGCTGGCTTACCACTGTTGGATCCATGACTGGGTTGGTCGTTGGAGCCGTACGGGTTGCTTTAGCTGCCGCATAGCCTGCCATACTAGTGTTTGCTGCCGCTTTAGGGTTCGCGTGCATAGGCACGTTCTGCTCTTCCATCGCCAAATTTGTCACCGAAGACAAGCTGTTGGTCGTCGGATGTACTCACTTGCTTCATGTCGTAGTGGCAAGGAATTCCTCCAGATAGGTAAGGGAGTCGGATGCCTCTCTAGCACCGTGTTGGTTCCAACTGTCAAACACGCAAGTGACCTCTTGACTCCATCCACTCACACACACCGTCTCTGCAGGTGACTAAGCATACATGAAGCTCCAGGCGCACAAGTTGCGGGCCACGTATCATTGGCGTCTCAGCCAGGTGCAAGATTGTAGGAGCTCAGTCATGCTCAGTTTATCTGAGAGCATTTCAACATGTTATGATTAGTTTCCACTTGGCTGCAACATGAGAGAAATACGTGGAAGATGCATGCATCCACATGCGCTCGTGGTCGATGTGGTTCTCTATGTGGTTGATGTGCATGCTTTGCTTGTTTTGTAGTTTACAGCACTGGGCTCCTGATCCTACGGGACCACACTCTCGGCGTTTCCGAAGTGTGAGAAATCACAGTGGCTTTATGCCGACCGGTTTCGTTTGACCCTGGGGTGGCGGCCACGCCCCACTTTGAGCCACTTGAGTGGGTGGCCTGGTCAACCGGTTGCTAAGAGCTCGCTAGCCGTGACCCAATTTACACTTGTCTCTTGTAGCCTCTCAAGGTTTGTTTGCCAAATCCTTGTTGCTCTCGTTGCCATGGCCGCCTTGTGGTCCACCCTTGCATGATAGAGAGCTCGTGCTTGTATCTCGCCACTACCTTTTGGTGTCAGAGCGAGGAGAGGCATCCCCTCCTCTCAGTCATTCTGTTTCCTGTGTACAAACCCGCGTACCGGCTCTCTTCTCATCTCAAGGGACAAATCTTTGGTTCAGTTGCCTTACTTTTCTTGGTTCCCCAACGCCTCTTCTACCAAGCAGTTCAATAGCTCGCAGATCGCAACTTTTAGCTTGCAGCTCGTAGCCGTCGGCAACTTGCTCTTGGCTGCTCCACAACCCCAGCTGCCGCGTATATCTTGGCTGCACGGTGCCTCTTCTACCATGCAGTCGCACAACTTGTAGCTCGTAGCTCATACCTATCGGCAGTCGCTCTCAGCTGCTCTGCAGCCTCGGTTGCCTTGCATCTCTTAGCTACTTGGCGCCTCTCCCACCACGTAGCCCCACATCTAGCAGCTCGTAGCTCACAACACGTAACCCGCGGTCCTTGCCAGCTCTTTCCTGGTCGTTGCACAGCCTCTGCTGCTCCGCATCTCTCATCTACAGGGGGCTTTTTTTTCCACCCTGCATCACAGTTCACAGCTTGTAGTTCGTAGCTTCCAGCGTGTAACCCCTGGCATCTCTCAGCGTGCAACCCCTGGTAGCTCTCTCTAGGCTAGCTTGCAGCCTTGGGTGTCCCTCCATCCTTTGGCTACCCTGCGCCTCCACCGCCACGCAGGAGCATGGTTCATAAATCGCGACCCTAAAATGGCCTTGCTATCCGGGTCCACTACTCCACACCCCTAGCCCATCTTAGCTCCGCACTCCATAGCACAACATCTCTTTGCCTAGCAGCAGCAGTAGCAGCAGCCGCATCTGCAGACTGGATCGCCATCCTGGCTTCACCACCGGGCACTGAGCCGGTCCCTACCTCTCCAAGGGGTTGGTGTAAACGTGCATGCATCAACAAGGCCATTAGATGCCAAAAGGAGCTGGCAGACCAGGCGGGGCAGGAGGAGTGGCCGCACCGCAACTGTGAGAACCCAGGATGTTACCCTGGTCAGGACTTCGACCCAACGAGTGACGAGGCTCAAGTCGACGCGGTAGAATACGTCGCCTATTGTCATTCTGCCTTCGACGACTCGCCAACCGTGCAGAATGCACCAGCCACGTGGCCACCAGGTGACCAAAACTGCCCTCAATCACCTGCAAGCTCTCCCATTGCCCGTAAGACACATTGACAGAGTCAGCATGCAGTTTCTGGTGGGGCGGCGCCAGCAATACCAGCAGCACCAACGTCAACGGAGGCAACTCACAGACGCACAGCTTTGCATTGTGCTACGTCTCCTAGTGCCTCCTAGGAAGCCTCTGCATCTTCTAGGCCTCCCAAAACTTTCACTGTTCTGGAAGCGGCTCTTGAGTGTTGCTATCTCTTCCACATTTGCTACTAGAGCACGTGCTGCGCATGAACCAGCCAGCAGTGCTTCTAGCAGGGCTGTTGCAAACTAGTCCACTGCTGCTATTGACCAATGACCTCTCGCGGCCGCGGCAGTCAACATCGTCACACTGGTTGCCACCGCCGCAGACTCTGTAGCAGTATTGATAGCTTCAGTTGCCACTGCCTTCTCCTATGTCGTCGTCTCTATTCAGACTTCCAGTGTTCAGGCATTTTATGCAGCTGCGTTGTCATCTCAAGGTCACCAGATTTGTATCCTTCTCACAGCTACAGCTACCGTCTCTACTCTCATAGGTGCTTCCCTTGTTGGGGTCGCCTGTGTATTTGTCTCCACCGATTCCTTTGTGGCAGTCATCATAGCTTCAACAGTAGTTATGCTTCCACTCCTGTTTGCCTTGCGCCGTTGGCTTTGGTGAGCTCTTGTCCACCAGTCTCCTGGTTGTCTTGCTCTTTCTGTCCTCCCTTCCCCCCTATGGCCGTTTGCGTGCATCCAGATTTGTTGCCTTGCAACACTAATCTGACAGGCCACACTCATCTTGTATTCCCACGTCCACTAGGGTAGGAGAAACTCTGCCAAAAATCCAAAAAAAATCAGTTGGGTTCCTTCCCCTCACCCTGCCTGTTGATGACAACCAGTATGCCGCACTCCAGGAAGTGCCGCGGCGAGAGGGAGCCGCTTTCTAAGCAGCTATCACTGCTCCGTAAACTGTAGAAGAAACATTACGCATTGAACAGGGTGACCGGGAAACCTTTGTCGACCACATTGCTGATTTGGTTCTCAATCGCCTACAGCCTACACTACACTCCACGCCCTGTGCGTCTGCTTCTCCTAGCATTGCTGCTGCATTCTCTACCTCACCTGCTTCCGCATCAAATGCTGGTGGCTCTCTCACCTCCAACGCCTGCTTTGCAGTCCTCTACACCTGTTGGTGAGATAGCATCCTCTCTTCTTGCTGATGTCCCTCCAGACGGGACAGAGCCGTACACCCATGGAGGAAGACTTTGCTCCCTTGCACCGCATTCTGCCTCATAGTCCATGTAGCCTTCCCAGCATCGCACTACTTCCAGTGCTACCTCCACTAGAACTGGCTCCTCTGCTAGACCTACTAGACTAGATGCGCTTGGACTTGTTCTCAGTGTGGTCTACCCTAAGCTGTGGGCTATGAACTTGTAGCTCACAAGTTCCACAGTGCCCTTGAGGCACATCTCGCCTTCTACGTTGCTATTTGTTTTGTAGCGAATGGACTTCCCCCAATCCCACCAGAGCCTACTACTCTATACTGGGCGAGAGAGACAGCTGACTCTGATCTCTGGAAAAAGGCTACGCACAAGGAGCTCACCACCCTTGAGGAACATGAGGTCTTTGAGCTTGTCAATCGCATCATAGGCTATGAGATCGTTTCGGCTCGCTAGGTTCTTTTGCGTAAGCTAAAGCTTGACAGCACGATCGACAGTTGTAAGGCCCGACTCATCGCCAAGGGATTCTCTAAGGTTCTAGGCATCAACTTTCATGAGATTTTTGCCGCAGTCGGATGATAAACTACGGTGAGAGCACTCATGAATCTGGTCATCCAGTACGACTGGGAAATGGAGCAGATGGACGTCAACAATGCGTTCTTACATGGATGATTTGGCGAGGGGATCTACATGGTACATCCCCGAGGCTTCACTGTTGGCACGAACAAGGTCTGGCGGCTGCGCAAGGCCCTTTACAGGCTCAAGCAGTTGCCCCGCTGTTGGAACTAGGAGATCTCCTCCATGCTCAAGAGAGGTGGGTACCGTCGTAGCACAGTTGAACCAACACTCCTCTTGAGTGCACCCTCGAAGCCCTTAGCGGCCATCCTGGTCAATGTGTGTGATCTTCTCATTGCGTTGCCAAGCCCTACTAGTGTGCAATCATTGGTTGCTCTCCTACAGTCCACCCACAAGACGAAAGACCTGGATCCGGCTCGATTGTTCCTTGGCATGGAGCTTGAGCGTGACCGCCAGAGCCGCACTCTGCACTTACATCAGGCTGCCTACATGAGCAGACTAGGGGAGCGTTTTTCCTCCTTGCATGCAGATACTCCCAGTGTATCCACACCGATGTCTCCAATCGGTGAGTGTTTGCTGAAGTCACTTGACACGTCTCAGCTTGGAGAGCCTGTCAACGTCACCGATTACCTCAGTGTGATCGGATCCCTAATGTATCTTGCTACCACCACCCGGGCAGACGTGGCCTTCTTGGTCAACTTCCTTACATGTTTCTCTCAGCGGCCTTGTCACATGCATCTCGAGACAGCCATGCGTGTTGTCTGGTATGCATTTTCCACTGCACGTGTAGTGCTATGCTACGGGTCGTAGCCTTCCGTGGTTGTTGAAGGGTACACTAACAGTGCTGGGGCTCATGACACAGGCGCACAAAATTGCACCGGCCACATCTTTCTTGTGGGTGGAACTGCTATCTCATGCAAGAGTGGGAAGCATGGTTGCATCGGTCGCAGCTCCAGTGAGGCGGAGTACGCTGCGCTTGGAGTAGGTACGTGTTAGATTGTGTGGCTGTCGCGCATGATGCAACAGATGCGTGTGCCCATTTGTTGCATCACATTACGGTGCGACAATCAAAGCACCAAGGAAACCATTGTGCATGATGGCAAGCATCACTCACGCACTAAGCACATCAACATTGAGCATCATTTCATTTGCAAGCGCATTACCGCAAGAGAAGTTCAGGCTGTCTGAGTCGACACTTGTCATCAGCGTGCACACTTTCTTACCAAAGCTCTCAGCAATGGGGTCTTCAAGGCTTCCGTGCATGCAGTTGGTTTGTTGCGTACACGCAATGTCCTTGGTTGATGTGACCACTCTCAATTAGTTGACTATACTGTTATTCTCCATGTGGTGTGTGGACTCTTCGTTTGTCGGTCATGGGGGAGTGTTGGTTGTGACTGTCAGACATGGAAGTGACCTGTTGACTCCATCCACTCACACACACCGTCACTGCAGGTGACTCAACTCACATGAAGCAGAAGGCGCACACGTTGCGGGCCACACATCATTGGCGTCTCAGCCGGGTGCAGGATTGGCGCAGGCTCAGTCATGCTCAATTTTATCTGAGATCATGTTTGTTATTTCTAGCATGTTATGATTACTTTCCACTTGGCTAAAACATGAGAGAAATATGTGGGAGATTCATGCATCCACATACGCTCGTGGTCGATGTGGTTCTCTATGTGGTTGATTTGCATGCTTTGGTAGTTTTGTACTTAACAACACTGGGTTGCTCATCCTACGAGGCCACACTCTCAGCCAATCCGAAGTGTGAGAAACCACGGCGGCTTTATGCCGACCGGTTTGGTTCGACCTACCAGTGGCGGCCGCACCCCGCTTGAGTGGATGGCCCAGTCAACCCATTTTCAAAACCTCGCTAGCCCATGACCCAAGTTACACTAGTCTCTCGTGGCCTGTCAAGGTTTTTTTTGACCAACTCCTGGTCGCTCTCGTCACCATGGCTGCCTTGTGGCCCACCCTCGCATGATAGAGAGCTCGTCTTGATGTCTTGCCACTACCTACACACCGTTGCGCTCTTATATCGAATGTTATGACGAACGGAGCGTAGGTGAACAGGTAGAAGTGGCAAGGCAGAATACAAAGAAGAATTTGGGCCACTTGAGCAAATCATGATTAGCGATAAATGTACTTCAATGAAAAATGCCAAACTGAGCGAATACATATACAAGTGTTCAGTGATGAATGACGCATAGTTGAGGTCCTTGGGTCGATTGTCGAGAGACACATGTGAAGTCGTGCAGTGCGTGGTTGGATTCGAAAAGCTCCGCCGAGAAGTCCAGGGGCTTCAAGGATCGACGGTGAAGATGCGAGATGCATATTCATAAATCGAGATGTGTCTCGATTTACAAGAAGTCGACCGAAAGGTTGCGACACTTTTGTCAATGATTATCGAAAGTGGTCGGAGTTGTCAGAAGGTGCGAGGAGGTTTGCCGGAGGGCGAGGGCAGTTGGCTGAATTTTCCTCGACTGTCGGAGTGAAAATCGAGGTCTGGACATGCAGTTGGCTATTTTTGTAATGACAGAAATGCCCACGCGGAAGGATTAGGGACTCGTGTGCATTTGGTACATAACAATTAATGACGTATCATTGGCCACATCGATCTTTTGATACTGTTTGGTCCACTTCTCAATGATGCTAGAGTTTGATAAAGAAGTGACTTAATATTCAAGAACCCCCCTAACTTTTTGTACCTTCTCGAAGCAGCCACTCATGTATCATCTTCGCACGTGGCACTATCCCCAAGTTCTTAAGTTCCCAATCATACCTTATTTTTGTTTCCAATTTTTCACGTATGCAGGAAAAATTTTCGAGTTCGTCATCTTGGTCACGTTAGGCAAGAAGACCACTATGTCATTTCTTTCTCCTTCCTCTTTCGCTAACAATTGTCACTTGCAATAGCACGAGCGTATTTTTCAAATTCCTCTGACAACTAGTGGCATTTGGCTGCACGCAGGCTTGCATCGGGGTTACGTAGTAATAGACTGAAGTCGGGTTCAAACATGTTATCTGCCTTGGAAACGAGTTTTGCTCGACCTTCCCCTCCTGTCCGAGAAGTCGTCGTCGGTGAAGTCAAGTGCTTGCTTGCGATGTCCGGTATCTGTTTCGAAAAAAACCCTGGTTGCTACGGGAAGTCTGTCCGATTCGCGCGTATTTCTCGGACTGGGAGTCGCTTCCGCAAGGAAAATCGCGCTCAGAGAGGGCCTGTCTTCCGGACGCGACAAAAGTGCTGAAAAAAATGCCTAGAAAATACTCGATGGGCTGTCGGTGGACAGAAACATGGACCGCAGACAGAATTGCCGTTGCGGAAGTCCTTGTGCGGCGGATTTTCTGACGTCAGTGCTGATTCTTGGATACCGAACCGATTGCATAGGGTTACTACGTAACCCAAAAAAACTCCTGAGAATATTTAAAATTCAGTCACAGATGTTTTGATGAGGAGTTCGTTGACAATGGTCAGCGATGAAGCATGGAGAAGTTGAGGGCATTCCATGGCAGATACGCATTGCCGCTTTTGATTATCCGGGTTCAGGCGTTTTGTTCAGCGGGGCCCACGGTTTCATCCCCGAACTGTCCGCGAGATTCCGTTTCTTGTCCTGGCGTTGTCTCGGCCGAAGCGGACGGACGCTGCCGACCTTAGGTTAAGCGACCGCTCACGGTAGCTGGGAAGCAGTGCAAGCCCGGGCCTGTAAGGAGGTGCCGGACGTGGCAGCTGGCGAAGGCGATGAGGTCACTAGGGGTTTCACCGGGTGAGGCTTTCAGCGCTTTGTCTCGACTGTTCCGAAGACCAAACCTGATATGGATTGCTTAGGGTCCATTTGGTTGTTTCAATCTGAAGTGGTCTTCGAATTGGCTAACCGTTGGGGACAGCATCGACTTGGCAGCATCGGCGGCAGGCGAGCAGCGGCGGTGGGGCAACTGTGCCGCCGGCGGCGGCGGCTGCTGCTGCAGGAACGTTAGCGGCAGCGTGAACGACTGAAGCTCTCGGATCCGTGCGGCCCATACATGCAAGCTCAGGCGCAGACGAGCGCGCGCGCACACACGTACAGGCAGCTACTCACACTCACAGACACGCGGACTCGAAGATGGCGCCCGGGAGTTCTCCCGACTCGGCACCTGGGCCGGCTTCGGACAAGAGCGCGCCACGTGGGAGCTCGAGAGACGGCGGTGACGACGCGCCACGCGTCAAGCTCGATCAGTTTGGCAGGCGATACGATGAGAGGAGCGAGCGGGAGGTTGACAGGGAGCGGGAACGGGGAAGGGACAGGGACAGGGACAGGGACAGGGACAGGGACAGGGACNGACTGAAGCTCTCGGATCCGTGCGGCCCATTTATGCAAGCTCAAGCGCAGACGAGCGCGCGCGCACACACGTACAGACAGCTACGCACACTCACAGACACGCGGACACGAAGATGGCGCCCGGGAGTTCTCCCGACTCGGCACCTGGGCCGGCTTCGGACAAGAGCGCGCCACGTGGGAGCTCGAGAGACGGCGGTGACGACGCGCCACGCGTCAAGCTCGATCAGTTTGGCAGGCGATACGATGAGAGGAGCGAGCGGGAGGTTGACAGGGAGCGGGAACGGGGAAGGGACAGGGACAGGGACAGGGACAGGGACAGGGACAGGGACAGAGACAGGGACAGGGACAGAGAGAGGGAGAAGGAGAGTGCAAGGGGTCCGTCCCGGGACCGCGAGAGAGAGAGAGGGCGCGGGAAGGACAGGGACGCTGGCAGGGATTACGATGGAGATCGGGACCGTGATAGAGATTACAGAGACAGAGATAGGAGTAGGGATGGGAGCAGAGACCGGGACAGGGACAGGGAGAGGGAGAGGGAGAAGGAAGGGTTCAGGGACCGGGAGAGGGAGCCGGCTTTTGACCGGGAGAGGGAGAGAGAACCGGAGAGGGACAGAGAGAAGTCAGGTGAGAGGGATGTGGGTGGGCGGGACAGGGAGCTGAAGCGCCGCCGGAGCCCCTCCCCTGGAGACCCGCGCAGGCCGAGCCCCAGAGCAGAAGGGTACGGGGCACCACCATCGAAGAGGTACGATCTGATGTTCCTGAAATGCCGCGTCGTTGTGTCACGTTGACTCACTTCATGGACCTTGTTCCCTTCCCGTTTGTTCGGTAGACATGCTCTCTCTTTCTTTCTGCTTTTGGCTCATCCAATCCTAGTCATCTCTGAAGTCTTGGCGTCCTGGCTGGCGGGCAACATCAGTTGCAGCAGTGGCGGCAGCAGCAGCAGCAGCAGCAGCCCCATAACCATGGCAGTGTATGCAATGCAGGCTGTGGGCTGTCATCTGAAGATCCACTCTTTGAAGACTTCCGCTCGTCCTCATTCAGTAAAGAGCAGTTTTTGTCCAACCTCATTCTGGGCAGCCAGTCACACAGCAAGCCAGCCAGCCAGCCAACAGCCAGACAGCAAAACCAGCCAGCCAACGAATTGCTCACACAGCCAAACCAGTCTCAAATCCAAGTGGCCTGACACCGAATTCAGCCAGCAAGCCAGCCAGCCAGCCAGTGCAGCGCAGCAGTAGTAGAGGCAGAGGGACATGTGCAGCTCAACCTCTGTCTCTCTGCTCTCCTCCTCCCCGCACTCTCTTCAGCTCGCCGGCGCAACCGCCAGCGATCGTCGTCAGCCGAATGGATTCACAAGGTCCCGTCGGGGGGCATTTTCTGCTCGCAGCAGGCGTTCCGTTTCTTCCTTTGCCACATTCCAATCTCGCTCTCAGTTCCGTTCCGTCGACCGATAGGCATCCCTCTGTTCCATTCCATTCGTTTGAACTCTTTCAGCGCTGTTTCGCCATCAGTCTCCTGCTGCTCCCCGTTCGCCACCTCGCGCTTGGACCAACTCAGGGGCCTCTGCAGTACCGCAGTCCCCACTCCTGTCGCTCGCGCCTGTCAAGATGCTGAATTCGTTGGTTTGAGCGCATCAAGTCGTTCCTCCGGCAAAGCTGCTTGCAGGAACAGCTAGCTGCTTCTGTGTCTGTGTCTGTGTCTGTGTCTGTGTCTGTGTCTGTGTCTGTG
>SZWC01004395.1:5059-28981 GCA_023375785.1 Penium margaritaceum
TGGTCAGAAACACACTGGTCAGAAACACAGTGGTCATAGGAACACTGGTCAGAAACACACAGGTCGGAAACACACTGGTCAGAAACACAGTGGTCATAATCACAATGGTCAGAATCACACTGGTCACAAACACAGTGGTCAGAAACACAGTGGTCAGAAAGACAGTGGTCAGAAACACAGTGGTCAGAAACACAGTGCTCAGAAACATAGTGGTCAGAAACACAGGGGTCAGGAACACAATGGTCAGAAACACAGTGGTCAGAAGCAAGTGGTCAGAAACACACTGGTCAGAAAGACATTGGTCATAAACACACTGGTCAGAAACACACTGGTCAGAAACCCAGTGGTCACAAACACACTGGTCAGAAAAACACTAGTCAGAAACACAGTGGTCAGAAACAGAGTGGTCAGAAACACACTGGTCAGAAAGACAATGGTCAGAAAGACAGTGGTCAGAAACACACTGGTCAGAAACACGGTGGTCATAAACACAGTCATCAGAAACACAGTGGTCAGAAACACAGTGGTCAGGAAAAACGCTGGTTAGAAAGACGCTGGTCAGAAACGCACTGGTCGGAAACACAGTGGTCAGAAACACAGTGGTCACCAACACAGTGGTCAGAAACACACTGGTCAGAAACACACTGGTAAGTAACATAGAGGTAAGAAACACATTGGTCAGAAACACACTGCTTAGAAACCCACTGGTCAGAAACACAGTGGTCAGAAAAACAATGGTCATAAACACAGTGGTCAGAAAGAAAGTGGTCAGAAACACACTGGTCAGAAACCCAGTGGTCAGAAACACACTGGTCAGAAACACACTGGTCAGAAACACACTGGTCAGAAACACACTGGTCAGAAACACAATGGTCAGAAACACACTGGTCAGAAACACACTGGTCAGAAACACACTGGTCAGAAACACACTGGTCAGAAACACACTGGTCAGAAACACAATGGTCAGAAACACACTGGTCAGAAACACACTGGTTAGAAACACACAGGTCATGAACACAGTGGTCAGAAACACAGTGGTCAGAAACATAGTGGTCAGGAACACAGTGGTCAGGAACACAGTGGTCAAAACACAGGGGTCAGAAATACAGTCATCAGAAACTCACTGGTCGGAAACACAGTGGTCAGAAACACAGTGGTCAAAAACACATAGGGCAGAAACACAGTGGTCAGAAACACACTGGTCAGAAACACAGTGGTCAGAAACACACCGGTCAGAAACATAGTGGTCAGAAACACACTGGTCACAAACACAGTGGTCAGAAACACAGTGGTCAGAAAGACAGTGGTCAGAAACACAGTGGTCAGAAACACAGTGGTCAGAAACACAGTGGTGAGAAACAGACTCGTCAGAAACACAGTGGTCAGAAACACAGTTGTCAGAAACACAGTGGTCAGAAACATAGTGGTCAGAAACACAGGGGTCAGGAACACAATGGTCATAAACACAGTGGTCAGAAGCAAATGGTCAGGAATACAGTGGTAAGATATACAGTGGTCCGAAACACAGTTGTCAGAAACACACTGGTCAGAAACACATTGGTCAGAAACACACTGGTCAGAAACACACTGGTCAGAAACCCAGTGGTCAGAAACACACTGGTCAGAAAAACACTAGTCAGGAACACAGTGGTCAGAAACAGAGTGGTCAGAAACACACTGGTCAGAAACACACTGGTCAGAAACACAGTGGTCAGAAACACACTGGTCAGAAACACAGTGGTCATAAACACAGTCATCAGAAACACAGTGGTCAGAAACACAGTGGTCAGGAAACACGCTGGTTAGAAAGACTCTGGTCAGAAACGCACTGGTCGGAAACACAGTGGTCAGAAACACAGTGGTAACCAACACAGTGGTCAGAAACACACTGGTCAGAAACACACTGGTAAGTAACATAGAGGTCAGAAACACATTGGTCAGAAACACACTGCTTAGAAACCCACTGGTCAGAAACACAGTGGTCAGAAACACAATGGTCATAAACACAGTGGTCAGAAAGAAAGTGGTCAGAAACACACTGGTCAGAAACCCAGTGGTCAGAAACACACTGGTCAGAAACACAGTGGTCAGAAACACACTGGTCAGAAACACACTGGTCAGAAACACACTGGTCAGAAACACACTGGTCAGAAACACAGTGGTCAGAAACACTCTGGTCAGAAACACACTGGTTAGAAACACACAGGTCAGGAACACAGTGGTCAGAAACACAGTGGTCAGAAACATAGTGGTCAGAAAGACAGTGGTCAGAAACACAGTGGTCAAAACACAGGGGTCAGAAATACAGTGATCAGAAACACACTGGTCAGAAACACAGTGGTCAAAAACACATAGGGCAGAAACACAGTGGTCAGAAACACACTGGTCAGAAACGCAGTGGTCAGAAACACAGTGGTCAGAAACACTGTGGTCAGAAACACAGTGGTCAGAAACACACTGGTCAGAAACACACTGGTCAGAAACACACTGGTCAGAAACACAGTGGTCAGAAACACACTGGTCAGAAACACACTGGTCAGAAACACAGTGGTCAGAAACACAGTGGTCAGAAAAAAGTGGTCCGAAACACAGTGGTCCGTAACACAGTGGTCCGAAACATAGTGGTCAGAAACACTGTGGTCAGAAACACAGTGGTCAGAAACATAGTGGTCAGAAACACAGTGGTCCGAAACACAGTGGTCAGAAACACAGTGGTCAGAAACACACCAGTCAGAAACAGACTGGTCAGAAACACACTGGTCAGAAACACACTGGTCAGAAACACAATGGTCAGAAACACAGTGGTCCGAAACACACTGGTCAGAAACACAGTGGTCAGAAACACAGTGGTCAGAAACACCGCGATCAGAAACACACTTGTTAGAAACACACAAGTCAGGAACACAGTGGTCAGAAACACAGTGGTCAGAAACATAGTGGTCAAAAACACAGTGGTCAGAAACACAGTGGTCGGAAACACAGGGGTCAGAAACACATTGGTCAGAAACACTGGTCAGAAACACAGTGGTCAGAAACGCAGTGGTCAGAAACACACAGGGCAGAAACATAGTGGTCAGAAACACACTGGTCAGAAGCACAGTGGCCAGAAACACACTGATCAGAAACACAGTGTTCAGAAACACAGTGGTTAGAAACACAGTGGTCAGAAACACAGTGGTCAGAAACACAGTGGTCAGAAACACAGTGGTCAGAAACACACTGGTAAGAAACACACTTGTACTAAACACAGTGGTCAGAAATACAGTGGTCAGAAACACAGTGGTCAGAAACATAGTGGTCAGAAACACAGTGGTCAGAAACACAGTGGTCAGAAAAACAGTGGTCAGAATTACACTGGTCAGAAACACACTGGTCAGAAACAGACTGGTCAGAAACACACGGGTCAGAAACATACTGGTCAGAAACACACTGGTCAGAAACACACTGGTCAGAAACAGAGTGGTCTTAAACACAGTGGTCAGAAACACAGTGGTCAGAAACACAGCAATCAGAAACACATTGGTCAGAAACACAGTGGTCAGATACACAGTGGTCAGAAACACACTTGTCGTAAACATCATGGTAAGAAACACAGTGGTAATAAACACAGTGTTCAGAAACACAGTGGTAAGAAACACAGTGGTCAGAAACACAGTGGTCAAAAACAGAGTGGTCAGAAACACAGTGGTCAGAATCTCACTGGTTAGAAACATACTGGTCAGAAACAGAGTGGTCAGAAACACAGTGGTTAGAAACACACTGGTCAGACACACAGTGGTCAGAAACACACTGGTCAAAACCACAATGGTCAGAAACACACTGGTCAGAAAGACACTGGTCAGAAACACGCTAGTCAGAAACACAGTGGTCAGAAACACATTGGTCAGAAACACACTGGTCAGAAACACAGTGGTCAGAAACACAGTGGTCAGAAACACACTGATCAGAAACACAGTGGTCAGAAACACAGTGGTCAGAAACACAGCGGTCGGAAACACACTGGTTAGAAACACAGTAGTCAGAAACACACTGGTCAGAAACACAATGTTCAGAATCACACTGGTCAGAAACACAGTGGTCAGAAAGACAGTGGTCAGAATCACAGTGGTAAGAAACACAGTGGTCAGAAACACACTGGTCAGAAACACACTGGTCAGAAACACACTTGTCAGAAACACACTGGTCAGAAACACACTCGTCAGAAACACACTTGTCAGAAACACACTGGACAAAAACACTGGTCAGAAACACACTGCTCAGATACACCTTGGTCAGAAACACACTGGTCAGAAAAACAGTGGTCAGAAACACAGTGGTCAGAAACACAGTGGTCAGAACAACAGTGGTCAGAAACACAGTGGTCAGAAACACAGTGGTCAGAGACGCAGTGGTCAGAAACACACTGGTCAGAAACAAAGTGGTCAGAAAGACACTGGTTAGAAACACAGTGGTCAGAAATACAGTGGTCAGAAACAAAGTGGTTAGAAAGACACTTGTCAGAAACACACTGATCAGAAACACAGTGGTCGGAAGCACACTGGTCAGAAACACCGTGGTCAGAAAAACAGTGGTCCGAAACACAGTGGTTAGAAACACAATGGTCAGAAACAGACTGGTCTGGAACACACTGGTCAGAAACACAGTGGTCAGAAACACAGTGGTGAGAAACGCAGTGGTCAGAAAGACACTGGTCACATACACACTGGTCAGAAACACAGTGGTCAGAAACACAGTGGTCAAAAACACAGTGGTCAGAAACACACTGGTCAGAAACACAGTGATCCGAAAGACACTGGTCAGAAACACACAGGTCAGAAACACATTGGTCTGAAACACAGTGGTCGGAAACACACTGGTCAAAAACACAAAGGTCAGAAACACACTGGTCAGAAACACAGTGGTCATAATCACAGTGGTGGTAAACACACTGGTCAGAAACACAGTGGTCAGAAACACATTGGTCAGAAAGACAGTGGTCAGAAACACAATTGTCAGAAACACAGTGGTCAGAAACACAGTGGTCAGAAACACAGTGGTCAGAAACACAGTGGTCAGGAACACAGTGGTCAGAAACACAGTGGACAGAAGCACAGTGGTCAGAAACACAGTGGTCAGAAAAACAGTGGTCCGAAACACAGTGTTCAGAAACACAGTGGTCAGAAACACAGTGGTCAGAAAAACAGTGGTCCGAAACACAGTGTTCAGAAACACAGTGGTCAGAAACACACTGGTTAGAAACACACTGATCAGAAACAGACTTGTCAGAAACACAGTGGTCAGAAACACACTGGTCAGAAAACTACTAGTCAAAAACACAGTTGTCAGAAACACAGTGGTCAGAAACACACTGGTTAGAAACACACTGGTCAGAAACACACTGGTTAGAAACACACTGGTCAGAAACACAGTGGTCAGAAACACAGTGGACAGAAACACACTGGTTAGAAACACACTGGTCAGTAACACACTGGTCAGAAACACACTGGTCAGAAAGATACTGGTCAGAAACACACTGGTAAGAAACACACTGGTCAGAAACACCTTTGTCAGAAACACACTGGTCAGAAAAAGGGTGGTCAGAAACACACTCGTCAGAAACAGAGTGGTCAGAAACACAGTGCTCAGAAACACACTGGTCAGAAACACAGTGTTCAGAAACACAGTGGTCAGATACACACTGGTCAGAAACACACTTGTTGTAAATATCGTGGTCAGAAACACAGTGGTCAGAAACACAGTGGTCAGAAACACAGTGGTCGGAAACACAGTGGTCAGAAACACAGTGGTCAGAAACACAGTTGTCAGAAACACATCGGTCAGAAACACAGTGGTCAGAAATTCACTGGTCAGAAACACACTGGTCAGAAACACACTAATCATAAACACACTGGTCAGAAATACATTGGTCAGAAAGATACTGGTCAGAAACACACTGGTCAGAAACACACTCGTCAGAAACACCTTGGTCAGAAACACACTGGTCCGAAAAAGGGTGGTCTGAAATACACTAGTCAGAAACAGAGTGGTGAGGAACACAGTGCTTAGAAACACCCTTGTCACAAACACAGTGGTCAGAAACACAGTTGTCAGAAACATAGTGGTCAGATACACACTGGTCATAAACACACTTGTCGTAAACATCGTGGTCAGAAACACAGTGGTAAAAAACACAGTGGTCAGAAACACAGTGGTTAGAAACATAGTGGTCAGAAAAACAGTGGTCAGAAACACAGTGGTCAGAATGTCACTGGTTAGAAACACACTGGTCAGAAACACAGTGGTCAGAATGTCACTGGTTAGAAACACACTGGTCAGAAACAGAGTGGTCAGAAACACACTGGTCAGACACAGAGTGGTCACAAACACACTGGTTAAAAACAAGCTGGTCAGAAACACCGTAGTCAGAGACACATTGGTCAGAAACACAGTGGTCAGAAACACAGTGGTCAGAAACAAACTCGTCAGAAAAACACTGATCAGAAATACAGTGGTCAGAAAAACAGTGGTCATAAACACACTGGTCAGAAACACACTGGTCAGAAACACTGTGATCAGAAACACAGTGGTTATAAAGACAGTGGTCAGAGACACAGTGGTCAGAAACACATTGGTCAAAAACACAGTGGTCAGAAACACACTGGTCAGAAACACAATGGTCAGAAACACAATGGTCACAAACACAGTGATCACAAAAACAGTGGTCAGAAACACTGTGGTCAGAAACACGGTGGTCAGAAACACACTGGTCATAGGCACACTGGTCAGAAACACTGTGGTCAGAAACACAGTGGTCAGAAACACACTGGTCAAAAACACAGTGTTCAGAACCACCGTGGTCAGAAACACACTCGTCAGAAACACTGTGGTCATAAACACAGTTGTCAGAAACACAATGGTCGGAAACACAGTGGTCAGAAACACACTGGTCTGAAACACACTGGTCAAAAACACAGTGGTCAGAAACACAGTGGTTAAAAACACACTGGTTAGAAACACACAGGTCAGGAACACAGTGGTCAGAAACACAGTGGTCAGAAACACCGTGGTCAGAAACACAGTGGTCAGAAACACAGGGGTCAGAAACACAGTGGTCAGAAACACACTGGGCAGAAACACAGTGGTCAGAAACACAGCGGTCAGAAACACCCTGGGCAGAAACACAGTGGTCAGAAACACACTGGTCAGAAACACATTGGCCAGAAACACACTGGTCAGAAACACAGTGGTCAGAAACACACTGGTCAGAAACACAGTGGTCAGAAACACAGTGGTCAGAAACACCCTGGGCAGAAACACAGTGGTCAGAAACACACTGGTCAGAAACACATTGGCCAGAAACACACTGGTCAGAAACACAGTGGTCAGAAACACACTGGTCAGAAACACAGTGGTCAGAGACACAGTGGTCAGAAACACACTGGTCAGAAACACTGTGGTCAGAAACACAGTGGTCAGAAACACACTGGTCAGAAACACAGTGGTTAGAAACACAGTGGTCAGAAACACAGTGGTCAGAAACACAGTGGTCAGAAACACAGTGGTCAGAAACACAGTGGTCAGAAACACAGTGGTCAGAAACACAGTGGTCAGAAACATAGTGGTCAGAAACACAGTGGTCAGAAACATAGTGGTCAGAAACACAGTGGTCAGAAACAAAGTGGTCAGAGACACATTGGTCAGAAACACAATAGTCCGAAACACACTGGTCAGAAACACACTTTTCAGAAACACACTGGTCAGAAACACACTGGTTAGAAACACCTTCGTCAGAAACACACGGATCAAAAAGAGTGGAAAGAAACACACTAGTCAGAAACAGAGTGGTCAGAAACACAGTGCTCTGAAACACACTGGTCTGAAACACAGTGGTCATAAACACAGTGGTCAGAAACACAGTGGTCAGGTACACACTCGTCAGAAACACACTTGTCGTAAACATCTTGGTCAGAAACAAAGTGGTCAGAAACACAGTGTTCAGAAACACAGTGGTCAGAATCTCACTGGTTAGAAACACACTGGTCAGAAACAGGGTGGTCAAAAACACAGTGGTTAGAGACACACTCGTCAGACACACAGTGATCAGAAACACTCTGGCCAGAAACACATTGGTCAGAAACACAGTGGTCAGAAACACACTGGTCAGAAACACGCTGGTCAGAAACACAGTGGTCAGAAACACAGTGGTTAGAAACACAGTGGTTAGAAACACATTGGTCAGAAACACAGTGGTCAGAAACACAGTGGTTAGAAACACAGTGGTCAGAAACACACTGATCAGAAACACAGTGGTCAGAAACACAGTGGTCAGAAACACACTGATCAGAAACACAGTGGTCAGAAACACAGTGGTCAGAAACACACTGGTCAGAAACACACTTGTCAGAAACACAGTGGTCAGAAACACAGTGGTCAGAAAAACAGTGGTCAGAGACAAAGTGGTCAGAAACACATTGGTCAGAAACACAGTGGTTAGAAACACACTGGTCAGAAACTCAGTGGTCAGAAACACAATGGTCAGAAACACAGTGATCACAAAAACAATGGTCAGAAACACTGTGGTCAGAAACACAGTGGTGAGAAACACACTGGTCAGAGGCACACTGGTCAGAAACACTGTGGTTAGAAACACAGTTGTCAGAAACACACTGGTGAGAAACACAGTATTCAGAACCACCGTGGTCAGAAACACACTGGTCAGAAACACAGTGGTCATAAACACAGTGGTCAGAAACACACTGGTCAGAAAAACAGTGGTCAGGAACACAGTGGTCAGAAACACACTGGTCAGAAACACACTGGTCAGAATCAGACTGGTCAGAAACGCAGTGGTCAGAAACAGAATGTTCAGAAACATAGTGGTCAGAAACTCACTGGTCAGAGGCACACTGGTCAGAAACACAGTGGTCAGAGACACAGTAGTCAGAAACACAGTGGTCAGCAACACAGTGGTCAGAAACACACTGGTCAGAAACACAATGGTCAGAAAAACAGTGGTCAGAAACACAATGGACAGAAACACAGTTATCAGAAACACAGTGGTCAAAAACACACTGGTCAGAAACACACTGGTCAGAAACACAAGGGACAGAAACACAGTGGTCAGAAACACAATGGACAGAAACACAGTTATCAGAAACACAGTGGTCAAAAACACACTGGTCAGAAACACACTGGTCAGAAACACAAGGGACAGAAACACAGTGGTCAGAAACGCACTGGTCAGAAACACAGTGGTCAGAAACACAGTGGTCAGAAACACAGTGATCAGAAAAACAGTGGTCAGAAACATAGTGGTCAGAAACACACTGGTCAAAGGCACACTGGTCTGAAACACAGTGGTCAGAAACACAGTGGTCAGAAGCACAGTGGTCATAAACACACTGGTCAGAAACACAGTGGTCAGAAAAACAGTGGTCATAATTACACTGGTCAGAAACACACTGGTCATAAACACAGAGTTCAGAATCACAGTGGTCAGAAACACGGTGGTCAGAAACACAGTGGTCAGAAAGACACTGGTCAGAAACACAATGGTGAGAAACACACTGGTCAAAAACACAGTAGTCCGAGACCCAGTGGTCAGAAACACAATGGTGAGAAACACACTGGTCAAAAACACAGTAGTCCGAGACCCAGTGGTCAGAAACACACTGGTCAGAAACACACTGGTCAGAAACACAGTGGTCAGAAGCAAACTGATCAGAAACACAGTGGTGAGGGACACAGTGGTCAGAAACACACTGGCCAGAAACACACTAGTCTGAAACACGCTGGTCAGAAACACAATGGTCAAAAACACACTGGTCAGAAATGCAGTGGTCAGAAACACACTGGTCAGAAACATAGTGGTCAGAAACACAGTGGTCAGGAACACACTGGTCAAAAACACAGTGGTCAGAAACACAGTGGTCAAAAACACACTGGTCAGTAACACACTGGTCAGAAACACGGTGGTCTGAAACACAGTGGTCAGAATCACAGTGGTCAGATACACAGTGGTCAGAAACACAGTGGTCAGGAACACACTGGTCAAAAACACAGTGGTCAGAAACACAGTGGTCAGAAACACAGTGATCAGAAAAACAGTGGTCAGAAACACTGTGGTCAGAAACACAGTGGTCAGAAACACACTAGTCAAAGGCACACTGGTCAGAAACACAGTGGTCAGAAAGACAGTGGTCAGAAACACCCTGGTCAGAAACACAGTGGTCAGAAACACAGTGGTTGGAAACACAGTGGTAAAAAATACACTGGTCTGAAACACTCTGGTCCGAAACACAGTGGTCAGAAACACACTGGTCAGGAACACAGTGGTCAGAAACACAGTGGTAGGAAACACAGTGGTCAGAAACACACTGGTCAGAAACACACTGGTCAGAAACACAGTGGTCAGGAACACAGTGGTCAGAATCACAGTGGTCAGAAATACACTGGTCAGAGGCACACTGGTCAGAAACAAAGTGGTCAGAAACAGAGTGGTAAGAAACACAGTGGTCTGAAACACACTGGTCAGAAACACAGTGTTCAAAAATACACTGGTCAGAAACACACTGGTCAGAAACACACAGGTCAGAAACACTGTGGTCAGAAACACACTGGTCGAAAACACAGTGTTCAGAAACACAGTGGTCAGAAACAAAACACAGTGGAACACAGTGTTCAAAAATACACTGGTCAGAAACACACTGGTCAGAAACACACAGGTCAGAAACACTGTGGTCAGAAACACACTGGTCGAAAACACATTGTTCAGAAACACCGTGGTCAGAAACACACTGGTCAAAAACACAGTGGTCATACAAACAGTGGTCAGAAACAAAATGGTCAGAAACACAGTGGTCAGAAACACACTGGTCTGAAACATACTAGTCAGAAACACAGTGGTCAGAAACACAGTGTTCAGAAACACCGTGGTCAGAAACACACTGGTCAAAAACACAGTGGTCATACAAACAGTGGTCAGAAACAAAATGGTCAGAAACACAGTGGTCAGAAACACACTGGTCTGAAACATACTAGTCAGAAACACAGTGGTCAGAAAAACACTGGTCAGAAACACACTGGTCAGCAATACAGTGGTCAGAAACACAGTGGTCAGAAACACAGTGGTCACTAACACACTGGTCACAGGCACACTGGTCAGAAACACAGTGGTCAGAAACACAGTGGTCAGGAACACAGTGGTCAGAAACACACTGGTCAGAAACACACTAGTCAGAGAAACAGTGGTCAGAAACACAGTGGTCAGAAACACAATGGTCAGAAACACATTGGTCAGAAACACAGTGGTAAAAAACACACTGATCAGAAACACTCTGGTCAGAAAAACAAGGGTCAGAAACACAGTGGTCAGAAACACAATGGTCAGAAACACACTGGTCTGAAACACACTGGTCAAAAACACAGTGGTCAGAAACACACTGGTCAGAAAAACAGTGGTCAGGAACACAGTGGTCAGAAACACACTGGTCAGAAACACACTGGTCAGAATCAGACTGGTCAGAAACGCAGTGGTCAGAAACAGAATGTTCAGAAACACAGTGGTCAGAAACTCACTGGTCAGAGGCACACTGGTCAGAAACACACTGGTCAGAATCAGACTGGTCAGAAACGCAGTGGTCAGAAACAGAATGTTCAGAAACACAGTGGTCAGAAACTCACTGGTCAGAGGCACACTGGTCAGAAACACAGTGGTCAGAGACACAGTGGTCAGAAACACAGTGGTCAGCAACACAATGGTCAGAAACACACTGGTAAGAAACACAATGGTCAGAAAAACAGTGGTCAGAAACACAATGGACAGAAACACAGTTATCAGAAACACAGTGGTCAGAAACACACTGGTCAGAAACACACTGGTCAGAAACACAAGGGACATAAACACAGTGGTCAGAAACACACTGGTCAGAAACACAGTGGTCAGAAACACAATGGTCAGAAACACAGTGATCAGAAAAACAGTAGTCAGAAACACAGTGGTCAGAAACAAACTGGTCAGAGGCATACTGGTCTGAAACACAGTGGTCAGAAACATAGTGGTCAGAAACACAGTGGTCAGAAAAACAGTGGTCATAATTACACTGGTCAGAAACACACTGGTCATAAACACAGTGGTCAGAAACACAGTGGTCAGAAACACGGTGGTCAGAAACACAGTGGTCAGAAAGACACTGGTCAGAAACACAATGGTGAGAAACACACTGGTCAAAAACACAGTAGTCCGAGACCCAGTGGTCAGAAACACACTGGTCAGAAACACACTGGTCAGAAACACAGTGGTCAGAAGCAAACTGATGAGAAACACAGTGGTGAGAGACACAGTGGTCAGAAACACACTGGCCAGAAACACACTAGTCTGAAACACACTGGTCAGAAACACAATGGTCAAAAACACACTGGTCAGAAATGCAGTGGTCCGAAACACACTGGTCAGAAACATAGTGGTCAGAAACACAGTGGTCAGAAATACAGTGGTCAGAAACACAGTGGTCAGGAACACACTGGTCAAAAACACAGTGGTCAGAAACACAGTGGTCAGGAACACACTGGTCAAAAACACAGTGGTCAGAAACACAGTGGTCAAAAACACACTGGTCAGTAACACACTGGTCAGAAACACGGTGGTCTGAAACACAGTGGTCAGAATCACAGTGGTCAGATACACAATGGTCAGAAACACAGTGGTCAGAGACCAAGTGGTCAGAAACACAGTGATCAGAAAAACAGTGGTCAGAAACACTGTGGTCAGAAACACAGTGGTCAGAAACACACTAGTCAAAGGCACACTGGTCAGAAACACAGTGATCAGAAAAACAGTGGTCAGAAACACTGTGGTCAGAAACACAGTGGTCAGAAACACACTAGTCAAAGGCACACTGGTCAGAAACACAGTGGTCAGAAAGACAGTGGTCAGAAACACAGTGGTCAGAAACACAGTGGTCCGAAACACAGTGGTAAAAAACACACTGGTCTGAAACACTCTGGTCCGAAACACAGTGGTCAGAAACACACTGGTCAGGAACACAGTGGTCAGAAACACAGTGGTAGGAAACACAGTGGTCAGAAACACATTGGTCAGAAACACACTGGTCAGAAACACAGTGGTCAGAAACACAGTGGTCAGAATCACAGTGGTCAGAAATACACTGGTCAGAGGCACACTGGTCAGAAACAAAGTGGTCAGAAACAGAGTCGTAAGAAACACAGTGGTCTGAAACACACTGGTCAGAAACACAGTGTTCAAAAATACACTGGTCAGAAACACACTGGTCAGAAACACACAGGTCAGAAACACTGTGGTCAGAAACACACTGGTCAAAAATACAGTGTTCAGAAACACCGTGGACAGAAACACACTGGTCAAAAACACAGTGGTCATACACACAGTGGTCAGAAACACAATGGTCAGAAACACAGTGGTCAGAAACACACTGGTCAGATACACACTGGTCAGAAACACACTGGTCAGAAACACAGTGGTCAGAAATACACTGGTCAGAAACACACTGGTCAGAAACACACTGGTCAGAAAAACAGTGGTCAGAAACACAGTGGTCAGAAACACAATGGTCAGAAACACATTGGTCAGAAACACAGTGGTAAAAAACACACTGATCAGAAACACACTGGTCAGAAAAACAAGGGTCAGAAACACAGTGGTCAGAAACACAGTGGTCAGAAACACAGTGGTCAGAAACACAGTGGTCAGAACCACAGTGATGAGGAAAATAGTGGTCAGAAAGACAGTGGTCAGAAACACCGTGGTCAGAGACGCAGTGGTCAGAAACACACTGGTCAGAAACACAGTGGTGAGAAAGACAGTGGTCAGAAACACAAGGATCACAAACACTGTGATCAGAAACACAGTAGTCAGAAACACACTTGTCAGAAACACATTGGTCAGAAACACACTGGTCTGAAACACACTGGTCAGAAACACAGTGGTCAGAAACACAGTGGTCACTAACACACTGGTCACAGGCACACTGGTCAGAAACACAGTGGTCAGAAACACAGTTGTCGGAAACACATTGGTTTGAAACACACTGGTCAGAAACACAGAGTTCAGAAACACGGTGGTCATTAACACACTGGTCACAGGCACACTGGTCAGAATCACAGTGGTCAGAAACACAGTGGTCAGAAACACAATGGTCAGAAACACAATGGTTAGAAACACATTGGTCAGAAACACAGTGGTCAAGAACACACTGGTCAGAACCACACTTGTCAGAAACACAAGGGTCAGAAACACAGTGGTCAGAAACACACTGGTCAGAAACACAGTGGTCAGAAACACAGTGTTCAGAAACACAGTGATCAGAAAAAAAGTGGTCAGAAACACGGTGGTCAGAAACACACTGGTCAGAAAAACACTGCTCAGAGGCACACTGGTCTGAAACACAGTGGTCAGAAACACAGTGGTCAGAAACACACTGGTCAGAAACACAGTGGTCAGAAATATAGTGGTCAGAATTACACTGGTCAGAAACACAGAGGTCATAAACACTGTGGTCAGAAACACAGTGGTCTGAAACACAGTGGTCTGAAACACAGTGGTCAGAAACACAGTGGTCAGAAACACACTGGTCAGAAACACAGTGGTCAGAAACACTGTGGTCAGAAACACACTGGTCAGAAAAACACTGCTCAGAGGCACACTGGTCTGAAACACAGTGGTCAGAAACACACTGGTCAGAAACACAGTGGTGAGAAAGACAGTGGTCAGAAACACAGGGGTCACAAACACAGTGGTCAGAAACACAGTGGTCAGAAACAAACTTGTCAGAAACATAGTGGTCAGAAACACAGTGGTCAGGAGGACAGTGGTCAGAAACACAGTGGTCACAACACGGTGGTCAGAAACACACTGGTCAGAAAAACACTGGTCTTAAACACACTGGTCAGAAATACAGTAGTCAGAAACATACTGGTCAGAAACGCCGTGGTAAGAAACACACTGGTCAGAAACACACTGCTCAGAAACACAGTAGTCAGAAAGACACTGGTCAGAAACATTGTGGTCAGAAACACAGGGGTCAGAACCACATTGGTCAGAAACACAGTGGTTAGAAACACAGTGGTCAGAATCACACTGGTCAGAAACACACTGGACAGAAACACAGTGGTCAGATACACAGTGGTTAGAAACACAGTGGTCAGAGACACAGCGGCCAGAAAAACACTGGTCAGAAACACAGTGGTCAGGAACACAGTGGTCAGAAACACAGTGAATTGAAAATCAGTGGTCAGAAACACTGTGGTCAGAAACACAGTGGTCATAAACACACTGGTCAAAGGCACACTGGTCAGAATCACAGTGGTCAGAAACACAGTGGTGAGAAACACACTGGTCAGAAACACAGTGTTCAGAAACACCGTGGTCAGAAACACAGTAGTCAGAAACACAGTGGTCATAAACAGAGTGGTCAGAAACACAATGGTCGGAAACACAGTGGTCAGAAACACACTGGTCCGAAACACACTGGTCAGAAACACAGTAGTCAGAAACACAGTGGTCAGAAACACACTGGTCAGAAACACACTAGTCAGAAACACAATGGTCAGAAACACAGTGGTCAGAAACACAATGGTCAGAACACATTGGTCAAAAACACAGTGGTCAGAAACACACTGGTCAGAAACACACTAGTCAGAAACACAATGGTCAGAAACACAGTGGTCAGAAACACAATGGTCAGAACACATTGGTCAAAAACACAGTGGTCAAAAACACCGTGGTCAGAAACACACTGGTCCGAAACTTAAGGGTCAGAATCACAGTGGTCAGAAACACACTGGTCAGAAACAAGGTGGTCAGAAATAGAGTGGTCAGAAATACAGTGATCAGAAACACAATGGTCAGAACACATTGGTCAGAAACACAGTGGTCAGAAACACACTGGACAGAGGCACACAGGTCAGAAACACCGTGGTCAGAAACACAGTGGTCAGAAACACACTGGTCAGAAACACAGTGGTCAGAAACATAGTGGTCAGAATTACACTGGTCAGAAACACAGTGGTCATAAACACGGTGGTCAGAAACACAGTGGTCAGAAACACAGTGGTCAGAAACACAGTGGTCAGAAACACAGTGGTCAGAAACATACTGGTCAGAAACACAGTAGTCAGAAACCCAGTGGTCAGAGACGCAGTGGTCAGAAACACACTGGTCAGAAACACAGTGGTGAGAAAGACAGTGGTCACAAACACAGGGGTCACAAACTTAGTGGTCACAAACAGAGTGGTCAGAAACACACTTGGCAGAAACACGGTGGTCATGAACACACTGGTCTGAAACACACTGGTCAGAAACACCGTGGTCTGAAACACACTGGTCAGAAACACACTGGTCAGAAACACACTGGTCAGAAACACACTGGTCAGAAATACAATGGTCAAAAACACAGTGGTCAGAAACACAATGGTCACTAACACACTGGTCACAGGCACAGTGGTCAGAAACACATTGGTCAGAAACACAGTGGTCAGAAACACAGTGGTCAGAAACACAGTCGTCAGAAACACACTGGTCAGAAACACACTGGTCAGAAAGACAGTGGTCAGAAACACAGTGGTCAGAAACACAGTCGTCAGAAACACACTGGTCAGAAACACACTGGTCAGAAAGACAGTGGTCAGAAACACAGTGGTCAGAAACACAATGGTCAGAAACACATTGGTCAGAAACACAGTGGTCAAAAACACATTGGTCAGAAACACACTGGTCAGAAACACAAGGGTTAGAAACACAGTGGTCAGAAACCTACTGGTCAGAAACACAGTGGTATGAAACACAGTGGTCAGAAACACGGTGATCAGAAAAACAGTGGTCAGAAACACAGTGGTCAGAAACACACTGGTCAGTAACACACTGGTCAGAGGCACACTGGGCATAAACACACTGGTCAGAAATACAGTGGTCAGAAACACACTGGTCAGAAACGCAGTGGTTAGAAACACAGTGGTCAGAAATACAGTGGTCAGAAACACACTGTTCAGAAACATTGTGGTCAGAAACACAGTGGTCGGAAACACACTGGTCAGAAACACAGTGGTTAGAAACACAGTGGTCAGAATCACACTGGTCAGAAACACAGTGGACAGAAACACAGTGGTCAGAAACCCAGTGGTCAGAAACACAGTGGTCAGACACACAGTGGTCAGAAACACAGTGGCTAGAGACACAGTGGTCAGAAAAACACTCGTCAGAAACACAGTGGTTAGAAACACAGTGGTCAGAAACACAGTGAGAAGAAAAACAGTGGTCAGAAACACTGTGGTCAGAAACACAGTGGTCAGAAACACACTAGTCAAAGGCACACTGGTCAGAAACACAGTGGTCAGAAACACAGCTGTCAGAAACACAGTGGTCAGTAACACAGTGGTTAGAAACACACTGGTCAGCAACACACTGGTGAGAAACACAGTGGTCAGAAACACAGTGGTCGGAAACACACTGGTCAGAAACACACTGGTCAGAAACACAGTGGTACGAAGCACAGTGGTCAGAAACACGGTGATCTGAAAAACAATGGTCAGAAACACACTGGTCAGAAACACACTGGTCAGAAATACACTGGTCAGAGGCACACTGGTCAGAAACACAGTGGTCAGGAACACAGTGGTCAGAAACACACTGGTCAGAAACACAGTGGTCAGAAACACAGTGGTCAGAATTACACTGGTCAGAAACACAGTGGTCATAAACACAGTGGTCAGAAACACAAAGGTCAGAGACGCAGTGGTCAGAAACACACTGGTCATAAATACAGTGGTGAGAAAGAATGTGGTCAGAAACACAGGGGTCACAAACACAGTGGTCAGAAACACAGTGGTCATAAACACACTTGTCAGAAAGACAGTGGTCAGCACCACAGTGGTCACAAACACAGTGGTCACAAACACAGTGGTCAGAAACACACTGGTCAGAACACGCTGGACTGAAACACACTGGTCAGAAATACAGTGGTCAGAAACACACTGGTCAGAAACGCAGTGGTAAGAAATACACTGGTCAGAAACACACTGGTCAGAAATACAGTGGTCAGAAACACACTGTTCAGAAACAATGTGGTCAGAAACACAGTGGTCAGAAACACGCTGGTCAGAAACACAGTGGTTAGAAACATAGTGGTCAGAATCATACTGGTCAGAAACACAGTGGACAGAAACACAGTGGTCAGAAACACAGTGGTCAGAAACACAGTGGTCAGACACACAGTGGTCAGAAACACAGTGGTCAGAGACACAGTGGTCAGAAACACAGTGGTCAGAAACTCAGTGAGAAGAAAAACAGTGGTCAGAAACACTGTGGTCAGAAACACAGTGGTCAGAAACACACTGGACAGAGGCACACAGGTCAGAAACACCGTGGTCAGAAACACAGTGGTCAGAAACACACTGGACAGAGGCACACAGGTCAGAAACACCGTGGTCAGAAACACAGTGGTCAGAAACACACTGGACAGAGGCACACAGGTCAGAAACACCGTGGTCAGAAACACAGTGGTCAGAAACACACTGGACAGAGGCACACAGGTCAGAAACACCGTGGTCAGAAACACAGTGGTCAGAAACACACTGGACAGAGGCACACAGGTCAGAAACACCGTGGTCAGAAACACAGTGGTCAGAAACACACTGGACAGAGGCACACAGGTCAGAAACACCGTGGTCAGAAACACAGTGGTCAGAAACACACTGGACAGAGGCACACAGGTCAGAAACACCGTGGTCAGAAACACAGTGGTCAGAAACACACTGGACAGAGGCACACAGGTCAGAAACACCGTGGTCAGAAACACAGTGGTCAGAAACACACTGGACAGAGGCACACAGGTCAGAAACACCGTGGTCAGAAACACAGTGGTCAGAAACACACTGGACAGAGGCACACAGGTCAGAAACACCGTGGTCAGAAACACAGTGGTCAGAAACACACTGGACAGAGGCACACAGGTCAGAAACACCGTGGTCAGAAACACAGTGGTCAGAAACACACTGGACAGAGGCACACAGGTCAGAAACACCGTGGTCAGAAACACAGTGGTCAGAAACACACTGGTCGGAAACACACTGGTCAGAAACACAGTGGTCAGAAACACAGTGGTCAGAAACACAATGGTCAGAAACACAATGGTCAGAAACACAGTGGTCAGAAACACAGTGGTAAGAAACACACTGGTCAGAAACACACTGGTCAGAGACACAGTGGTCAGAAACACAGTTGTCAGAAACACCCTGGTCAGAAACACAGTGGTCAGGAACACAGTGGTCAGAAGAACACTGGTCAGAAACACAGTGGTCAGAAACACAGTGGTCAGAAACACAGTGGTCAGAAACACAGTGGTCAGAAACATAGTGGTCAGAAACCCAGTGGTCAAAAGCACACTGGTCAGAAACACAGTGGTCAGAAACACAGTGGTCAGAAACACAGTGGTCAGAAACACAGTGGTCAGAAACATAGTGGTCAGAAACCCAGTGGTCAAAAGCACACTGGTCAGAAACACAGTGGTCAGTACCACACTGGTCAGAAACACACTGGTCAAAAACATTGTGGTCAGAAACACAGTAATCAGAAACACACTGGTCAGAAACACAGTGTCAGAAACACAGTGGTCAGAAACACAGTGGTCAGAAACACAGTGGTCAGAAACATAGTGGTCAGAAACACAGTGGTCAGAATCACACTGGTTAGAAACACATTGGTCAGAAACAGAGTGGTCAGAAACACAGTGGTTAGAAACACACTAGTCAGAAACACAGTGGTCAGAAACACACTGGTCAGAAGCACAGTGGTCAGAAACACACTGGTCAAAAACACAGTGCTCAGAAACACACTGGTCAGAAACACACTTGTCAGGAACACAGTGGTCAGAAACACAGTGGTCAGAAACACAGTGGTCAGAAACACAGCGATCAGAAACACAGTGGTCAGAAACACACTGGTAAAAAACATACTGGTCAGAAGCACACTGATCAGAAACAAACTGGTCAGAAACACACTGGTCAGAAACACAGTGGTCATAAACACAGTGGTCAGAAACACGGTGGTCAGAGACACAGTGGTCAGAAACACAGTGGTCAGAAACACACTGGTCGGAAACACACTGGTCAGAAACACAGTGGTCAGACGCACAGTGTTTAGAAAAACAGTGGTCAGAAACACTGTGGTCAGAAACATAGTAGTCAGAAACACACTGGTGAGAGGCACACTGGTCAGAAAACACAGTGGTCAGAAACACAGTGGTCAGAAACACACTGATCAGAAACACATTGTTCACAAACATAGTGGTCAGACACACACAGGTCAGAAACACAGCGGTCATAAAAACAGTGGTCAGAAACACAGTGGTCTGAAACACAGTGGTCTGAAACACACTGGTCAGAAACACAGTGGTCAGAAGCACACTGGTCAGAAACACAGTGGTCAGAAACACAGTGGTAATAACACAGTGGTCAGAAACACAGTGGTCAGAAACACAGTGGTCAGAAACCTAGTGGTCAGAAACACTGTGGTCAGAAACACAGTGGTCAAAACACAGTGGTCAGAAACACACTGGTCAGAAACACAGTGGTCAGACATACAGTGGTCAGAAACACAATGGTCAAAAACACAGTGTTCAGAAACACAGTGGTAAGAGACACACTGGTCAGAAACACACTGGTCAGAATCATAGTGGGCAGAAACACAGTCGTCAGAAACACACTGGTCAGAAACACAGTGTTCAGAAACACAGTGGTCAGAAACACAGCGGTCAGAAACACAGTGATCAGAAAAAAAGTGGTCAGAAATACAGTGGTCAGAAACACAGTGGTCAGAAACACAGTTGTCAGAGGCACACTGGTCAGAAACAAAGTGGTCAGAAACATAGTGGTCAGAAACACGCTGGTCATCAACACAGTGGTCAGAATAACGGTGGTCAGAAACACACTGGTCAGAAGCACACTGGTCAGAAACACAGTGGTCAGAAACCCAGTGGTCAGAAACACACTGGTCAGAGGCACACTGGTCAGAAACCTAGTGGTCTGAACCAGTGTGGTCAGAAACACAGTGGTCAGAAACCCAGTGGTCAGAAACACACTGGTCAGAGGCACACTGGTCAGAAACCTAGTGGTCTGAACCAGTGTGGTCAGAAACACAGTGGTCAGAAACACAGTGGTCAGAAACACACTGGTCAGAAACACAGTGGTCAGAAACACAGTGGTCAGAAAGACACTAGTCAGAAACACAGTGGTCGGAAACACAGTGGTCAGAAGCACTGTGGTCAGAAACACAGTGGTCAGAAACATAGTGGTCAGAAACACAGTGGTCAGAATCACACTGGTGAGAAACACACAAGTCAGAACAGAGTGGTCAGAAACACAGTGGTCAGAATCACACTGGTGAGAAACACACAAGTCAGAACAGAGTGGTCAGAAACACAGTGGTTAGAAACACACTAGTCAGAAACACAGTGGTCAGAAACGCACTGGTCAGAAACACAGTGTTCAGAAACACACTGGTCAGAAACACACTTGTCAGGAACACAGTGGTCAGAAACACAGTGGTCAGAAACACAGTGGTCAGGAACACAGTGGTCAGAAACACAGTGATCAGAAACACAGTGGTCAGAAACACACTGGTCAAAAACATACTTGTCAGAAACACACTGGTCAGAAACACAGTGGTCAGAAACACAGTGGTCAAAAACACAGTGGTCAGAAACACAGTGGTTAGAAACACGGTGGTCAGAGACACAGTGGTCAGAAACACAGTGGTCAGAAACACACTGGTCAGAAACACAGTGGTCAGAAACACAGTGATCAGAAAAACAGTGGTCAGAAACACTGTGGTCAGAAACACAGTATTCAGAAACACACTGGTCAAAGGCACATTGGTCAGAAAACACAGTGTTCAGAAAAACGGTGGTCAGACACACACTGGTCAGAAACACAGTGGTCAGAAACACAGTGGTCAGAAACACAGTGTTCAGAAAAACGGTGGTCAGACACACACTGGTCAGAAACACAGTGGTCAGAAACACAGTGGTAAGAAACACAGTGGTGAGAAACACACTGGTCTGAAACACCCTGGTCTGAAACACACTGGTCAGAAACACAGTGGTCAGAAGCAAACTGGTCAGAAACAGAGTGGTCAGAAACACAGTTGTTAGAGACATAGTGGTCATAAACACACTCGTCAGAAACACACTGGTCAGAAACACAGTGGTCAGAAACACAGTGGTCAGAAATACATTGGTCATAAACGCAGTGGTCAAAAACACAGTGGTCAGATTAACAGTGGTTCCACACACTGGTCAGAAGCACACTGGTCAGAAACACAGTGGTCAGAAACACAGTGGTTAGAAACACACTGGTCAGAAGCACACTGGTCAGAAACACAGTGGTCAGAAACACAGTGGTTAGAAACACACTGGTCAGAGGCACACTGGTCAGAAACTTAGTGGTCAGAAACACTGTGGTCAGGAACATTGTCGTCAAAACACAGTGGTCAGAAACACACTGGTCAGAAACACAGTGGTCAGACACACAGTGGTCAGAAACACAATGGTCATAAACAGAGTGGTCAAAAACACAGTGGTAAGAATCACAGTGGTCAGAAACACACCGGTCAGGAACACAGTTGTCAGAAACACAGTGGTCAGAAGCACACTGGTCAGATACACAGTGGTCAGAAACACAGTGGTCAGAAACACAGTGATCAGAAAAACAGTGGTCAGAAACACTGTGGTCAGAAACACAGTGGTCAGAAACACAGTGGTCACAGGCACACTGGTCAGAAACACAGTGGTCAGAAACACAGTGGTCAGAAACACAGTGGTCAGAAACACGCTGGTCATCAACACAGTGGTAAAAAAAACAGTGGTCAGAAACACTCAGGTCAGAAGCACACTGGTCAGAAACACAGTGGTCAGAAACACAGTGGTCAGAAACACACTGGTCAGAAACACACTGGTCAGAGGCACACTGGTCAGAAACCTAGTGGTCAGAAACACTGTGGTTAGAAACACAGTGGTCAGAAACACAGTGGTCAGAAACACACTGGTCACAAACACAGTGGTCAGAAACACAGTGGTCAGAAACACAATGGTCAGAAACACAGTGGTCAGAAACACAGTGGTAAGAAACACAGAGGTAAGAAACACACTGGTCAGAAACACAGTGGTCAGAATTACAGTGGTCAGAAACACAGTGGTAAGAAACACAGAGGTAAGAAACACACTGGTCAGAAACACAGTGGTCAGAATTACAGTGGTCAGAAAGACACTGGTCAGAAACACAGTGGTCAGAAACACAGTGGTCAGAAACACACTGGTCAGAAACACAGTGGTCAGAAACACACTGGTCAGAAACACAGTGGTCAGAAACACAGTGGTCAGAAACACAGTGGTCGGAAACCCACTGGTCAGAAACACAGTTGTCAGAAACACAGTGGTCAGTAACACACCTGTCAGAAACACACTGGTCAGAAACATACTGGTCTGAAACACAGTGGTCAGAAACTTAGTGGTCCGAAAACCACTGGTCAAAAACACAGTGGTCAGAATCACACTGGTCAGAAACAAAGTGACCAGAAACACACTGATCAGAAACACAGTGGTCAGAAACACAGTGGTCAGAAACACAGTGGTCAGAAACACACTCGTCAGAAACACAGTGGTCGGAAACGAACTAGTGAGAAACACAGTGTTCAAAAACACACTAGTCAGAAACACAGTGGTCAGAAACACAGTGGTCAGAAAGACCTTGGTCAGAAACACAGTGGTCAGAAACACAGTGGTCACAAACACACTGGTCAGAAACACAGTGGTCAGAAACACAGTGGTCAGAAACACAGTGATCAGAAACAAAGGTGGTCAGAAACACAATGGTCAGAAACAAAGTGGTCAGAAACACAGTGGTCAGAAGCACAGT
>SZWC01004395.1:52357-67147 GCA_023375785.1 Penium margaritaceum
GTGGTCAGAAACACAGTGGTCAGAAACACAGTGGTCAGAATAACACTGGTTAGAAACACACTGGTCAGAAACAGAGTGGTCAGAAACACAGTGGTTAGAAACACTCTGGTCAGACACACAGTGGTCAGAAACACACTGGTCGGAAACAAAGTGGTCAGAAACACACTGGTCAGAAACACACTGGTCAGAAACACGCTAGTCAGAAACACAGTGGTGAGAAACACATTGGTCAGAAGCACACTGGTCAGAAACACAGTGGTCAGAAACAAAGTGGTCAGAAACAAAGTGGTCAGAAACACACTGATGAGAAACACACTGGTCAGAAATACAGTGGTCAGAAACATAGTGGTCAGAAACACACTGGTGGGAAACGCAATGGTCAGAAACACACTAGTCAGAAACACAGTGTTCAGAAACACACTGGTCAGAAACATAGTGATCAGAAACAGAGTGGTCAATAACACAGTGGTCAGAAACACAATGGTGAGAAACACACTGGTCAGAAACATACCGGTCAGAAACACACTGGTCGGAAACACCTTGGTCAGAAACACACTGGTCAAAAACACAGTCGTCAGAAACACACTGTTTAAAAACAGAGTGGTTAGAAACACAGTGGTCAGAAACACAGTGGTCAGAAACACACTGGTCAGAAACACAATAGTTAGATACACACTTGTCAGAAACACACTGGTCAGAAACACAGTGGTCAGAAATACAGTGGTCAGAAACACAGTGGTCAGAAACACAGTGGTCAGAGACATAGTGGTCAGAAACACAGTGGTCAGAAACACAGTAGTCAGAAACAAACTGGTCAGAAACACAGTGGTCAGAAAGACACTGGTCAGAAAGACAGTGGTCAGAAACACAGTGGTCAAAAAACACCCTTCTCAGTAACACAGTGGACATAAACACGGTGGTCAGAAGCACACTGGTCAGAAACACAGTGGTAAAAAACACAGTGGTCAGAAACACAGTGGTCAGAAACACACTGGTCAGAAACATAGTGGTAATATACACAGTGGTCAGAAACACAGTGGTCAGAAACACCGTGGTCAGAAACACAGTGGTCAGAAACACAGTTGTTAGAAACACAGTGGACACGACACAGTGGTTGGACACAGTGGTCAGAAACACAGTGGTTAGAGACGCAGTGGTTAAAAACAAATTGGTCAGAAACACCGTGGTCAGAAAGACACTGGTCAGAAACACAGTGGTCAGAAGCACACTTGTGAGAATCAAACTGGTCAGAAACACAGTGGTCAGAAGCACACTGGTCAGAAGCACAGTGGTCAGAAACACAGTTGTCAGAAACACAGTGGTCAGAAACACAGTGGTCAGAAACACACTGGTCTGATACACACTCGTCAGAAACACAGTGGTCAGAAACAAACTGGTCAGAAACACAGTGGTCAGATAGACACTGGTAAGAAAGACAGTGGTCAGAAACACAGTGGTCAAAAAACACACTTCTCAGGAACACACTGGTCAGAAACACAGTGGTCAGAAGCACACTGGTCAGAAACACAGTGGTCAGAAACACAGTGGTCAGAAACACATTCGTCAGAAATACACTGGTCAGAAACACATTGGTCAGAGGCACATTGTTCAGAAACACAGTGGTCAGAAACACAGTGGTCATAAACACTGTGGTCAGAAACACAGTGGTCAGAAACACACTGGTCTGAAACCCACTGGTCAGAAACACGGTGGTCAGAAACACATTGGTCAGAAACACAGTGGTCACAAACACACTGGTCTGAAACACACTGGTCAGAAACACAGTAGTCAGAAACACACTGGTCAGATACACACTGGTCATAAACACACTGGTCAGAAACACAGTGGTCAGAAACACCGTGGTCAGAAACACAGTGGTCAGAAACACACTGGTCAGAGGCACACTGGTCAGAAACAGAGTGATCAGAAACACAGTGGTCACAAACACTGTGGTCAGAGACACATTGGTCAGAAACACACTCGTCAGAAACACATTGGTCAGAAACACAGTGGTCAGAAACCCAGTGGTCAGAGACACACTGGTCAGAAACACAGTAGTCAGAAACACCCTAGTCAGAAACAAAGTGGTCATAAGGACAGTGGTCATAAACACAGTGGTCAGAAACACTGTGGTCAGAGACACATTGGTGAGAAACACACTAGTCAGAAACACATTGGTCAGAAACACGGTGGTTAGAATTACATTGGTCAGAAACACAGTGGTCCGAAACACACTGGTCAGAAACACAGTAGTCAGAAACACCCTAGTCAGAAACAAAGTGGTCATAAGGACAGTGGTCATAAACACAGTGGTCAGAAACACTGTGGTCAGAGACACATTGGTGAGAAACACACTAGTCAGAAACACATTGGTCAGAAACACGGTGGTTAGAATTACATTGGTCAGAAACACAGTGGTCCGAAACACACTGGTCAGAAACACAGTAGTCAGAAACACCCTAGTCAGAAACAAAGTGGTCATAAGGACAGTGGTCATAAACACAGTGGTCAGAAACACTGTGGTCAGAGACACATTGGTGAGAAACACACTAGTCAGAAACACATTGGTCAGAAACACGGTGGTTAGAATTACATTGGTCAGAAACACAGTGGTCCGAAACACACTGGTCAGAAACACAGTAGTCAGAAACACCCTAGTCAGAAACAAAGTGGTCATAAGGACAGTGGTCATAAACACAGTGGTCAGAAACACTGTGGTCAGAGACACATTGGTGAGAAACACACTAGTCAGAAACACATTGGTCAGAAACACGGTGGTTAGAATTACATTGGTCAGAAACACAGTGGTCCGAAACACACTGGTCAGAAACACAGTAGTCAGAAACACCCTAGTCAGAAACAAAGTGGTCATAAGGACAGTGGTCATAAACACAGTGGTCAGAAACACTGTGGTCAGAGACACATTGGTGAGAAACACACTAGTCAGAAACACATTGGTCAGAAACACGGTGGTTAGAATTACATTGGTCAGAAACACAGTGGTCCGAAACACACTGGTCAGAAACACAGTAGTCAGAAACACCCTAGTCAGAAACAAAGTGGTCATAAGGACAGTGGTCATAAACACAGTGGTCAGAAACACTGTGGTCAGAGACACATTGGTGAGAAACACACTAGTCAGAAACACATTGGTCAGAAACACGGTGGTTAGAATTACATTGGTCAGAAACACAGTGGTCCGAAACACACTGGTCAGAAACACAGTAGTCAGAAACACCCTAGTCAGAAACAAAGTGGTCATAAGGACAGTGGTCATAAACACAGTGGTCAGAAACACTGTGGTCAGAGACACATTGGTGAGAAACACACTAGTCAGAAACACATTGGTCAGAAACACGGTGGTTAGAATTACATTGGTCAGAAACACAGTGGTCCGAAACACACTGGTCAGAAACACAGTAGTCAGAAACACCCTAGTCAGAAACAAAGTGGTCATAAGGACAGTGGTCATAAACACAGTGGTCAGAAACACTGTGGTCAGAGACACATTGGTGAGAAACACACTAGTCAGAAACACATTGGTCAGAAACACGGTGGTTAGAATTACATTGGTCAGAAACACAGTGGTCCGAAACACACTGGTCAGAAACACAGTAGTCAGAAACACCCTAGTCAGAAACAAAGTGGTCATAAGGACAGTGGTCATAAACACAGTGGTCAGAAACACTGTGGTCAGAGACACATTGGTGAGAAACACACTAGTCAGAAACACATTGGTCAGAAACACGGTGGTTAGAATTACATTGGTCAGAAACACAGTGGTCCGAAACACACTGGTCAGAAACACAGTAGTCAGAAACACCCTAGTCAGAAACAAAGTGGTCATAAGGACAGTGGTCATAAACACAGTGGTCAGAAACACTGTGGTCAGAGACACATTGGTGAGAAACACACTAGTCAGAAACACATTGGTCAGAAACACGGTGGTTAGAATTACATTGGTCAGAAACACAGTGGTCCGAAACACACTGGTCAGAAACACAGTAGTCAGAAACACCCTAGTCAGAAACAAAGTGGTCATAAGGACAGTGGTCATAAACACAGTGGTCAGAAACACTGTGGTCAGAGACACATTGGTGAGAAACACACTAGTCAGAAACACATTGGTCAGAAACACGGTGGTTAGAATTACATTGGTCAGAAACACAGTGGTCCGAAACACACTGGTCAGAAACACAGTAGTCAGAAACACCCTAGTCAGAAACAAAGTGGTCATAAGGACAGTGGTCATAAACACAGTGGTCAGAAACACTGTGGTCAGAGACACATTGGTGAGAAACACACTAGTCAGAAACACATTGGTCAGAAACACGGTGGTTAGAATTACATTGGTCAGAAACACAGTGGTCCGAAACACACTGGTCAGAAACACAGTAGTCAGAAACACCCTAGTCAGAAACAAAGTGGTCATAAGGACAGTGGTCATAAACACAGTGGTCAGAAACACTGTGGTCAGAGACACATTGGTGAGAAACACACTAGTCAGAAACACATTGGTCAGAAACACGGTGGTTAGAATTACATTGGTCAGAAACACAGTGGTCCGAAACACACTGGTCAGAAACACAGTAGTCAGAAACACCCTAGTCAGAAACAAAGTGGTCATAAGGACAGTGGTCATAAACACAGTGGTCAGAAACACTGTGGTCAGAGACACATTGGTGAGAAACACACTAGTCAGAAACACATTGGTCAGAAACACGGTGGTTAGAATTACATTGGTCAGAAACACAGTGGTCCGAAACACACTGGTCAGAAACACAGTGGTCAGAAAAACAGTGGTCAGAAACACAGTGGTCAGAAACACACTGGTCAGAAACACAGTGGTCAGAAACAAAGTGGTCAGAAACACACTGGTCAGAAACACAGAGGTCATAAACACAGTGGTCAGAAACACAGTGGTCAGAAACACAGTGGTCAGAAACACACTGGTCTGAAACACACTGGTCAGAAACACAGTGGTCAGAAAAACACAGGTCAGAAACACAGTGGTCAGAATCACAGTGGTCGGAAACACATTGGTCACAAGCACACTGGTCTGAAACACACTTGTCAGAAACACAGTGGTCAGAAACACACTGGTCAGAAACACAGTGGTCAGAATAACAGTGGTCAGAAACGCAGTGGTCAGAAACACACTGGTCAAATACACACTGGTCAGAAACACACTGGTCAGAAACACAGTGGTCAGAAACACTGGTCAGAAACACACTGGTCAGAGACACACTGGTCAGAAACACAGTGGTCAGAAACACAGTGGTCAGAAACACACTGGTCAGAAACACAGTGGTCAGAAACACAGTAATCAGAAACACAGTGGTCAGAAAGACAGTGGCCAGAAACAAAGTGGTCAGAAACACACTGGTCAGAGGCACACTTGTCAGAAACACAGTGATCAGAAACACAGTGGTCAGAAAAACAGTGGTCACAAACACAGTGGTCAAAAACACAGTGGTCAGAAACACACTGGTCAGAGGCACACTGGTCGGAAACACAGTAGTCAGAAACACAGAGGTCAGAAACACACTGGTCAGAAACACATTGGTCAGAAACACGGTGGTTAGAATTACATTGGTCAGAAACACAGTGGTCATAAACACAGTGGTCAGAAACACTGTGGTCAGAAACACAGTGGTGAGAAACACCCTGGTCAGAAACACACTGGTCAGGAACGCAGTGGTCAGAAACACAGTGGTCGGAAACACACTGGTCAGACACACTGGTCAGGAACACACTGGTCACAAACACTCTGGTCAGAGGCACACTGGTCAGAAACACAGTGGTCACAAACACATAGTTCAGAAAGGCAGTGGTCAGAAACACACTGGTCAGAAACACACTGGTCAGAAACACAGTAGGCAGAAACTCAGTGGTCAAAAAAACACTAGAGGGAAACACAGTTGTCAGAAAGACAGTGGTCAGAAACACAGTGCTCAGAAGCACACTGGTCAGAAACACAGTGGTCAGAAATACACTGGTCGGAAACACACTAGTCAGAAACACAGTGGTCAGAAAATCAGTGGTCAGAAAGACACTGGTCAGAAACACAGTGGTCAGAAACACACTGGTCACAAACACAGTGGTCAGAAACACTCTGGTCAGAAAGACATTGGTCAGAAACACACTGGTCAGAAACACTATGGTCCGAAACACACTTGTCAGAAACACAGTGCTCAGAAGCACACTGGTCAGAAAGACTGGTAAAAAACACAGTGGTCAGGAACACACTGGTCAGAGGCAGGCTGGTCAGAAACACAGGGATCACAAACACATTGGTCAGAAACACAGTGGTCAGAAACACACTGGTCACAAACACAGTGGTCAGAAACACTCTGGTCAGAAAGACATTGGTCAGAAACACACTGGTCAGAAACACTATGGTCCGAAACACACTTGTCAGAAACACACTGGTCAGAAACACAGGGATCACAAACACATTGGTCAGAAACACACTGATCAGAGGCACACTGGTCAGAAACACAGTGGTCAGAAACACAGTGGTCAGGAACACACTGGTCAGAAAGACTGGTAAAAAACACAGTGGTCAGAAATACACTGGTCAAAAACACAGGGGTCACAAACACGGTGTTCAGAAACACAGTGGTCAGAAACACACTGGTCAGAAACGCAGTGGTCAGAAACAAAGTGGTCAGCAACACATTGGTCAGAAGCACAGTGGTCAGAAACACACTGGTCAGAAACACAGTGGGCAGAAACACAGTTGTCAGAAACACACTGGTCAGAAACATAGTGGTCAGAAACACAATGGTCAGAAACACACTTGTCAGAAACACACTGGTCAGAATCACAGTGGTCAGAAACACGTTGGTCAGAAACACAGTGGTGGGAAATACAGTGGATAGAGACACAGTGGTCAGAAACACACTGGTCAGAAACAGAGTGGTCAGAAACACACTGGTCAGAAACACAATGGTCAGAAACACAGTGGTCACTAACACAGTGATCAGAAAACCAGAGGTCAGAAACACACTGGTCAGAAACAGAGTGGTCAGAAACACAGTCGTCAGAAACACACTGTTCAGAAACACACTGGTCAGAACACAGTGGTCAAAACAACAGTGGTCAGAAACACAGTGGTCAGAAACAGACTTGTCAGAAACACAGTGGTCATAAACACACTGGTCAGAAACGCACTGGTCAGAAACACAGTGGTCAGAAAACACACTGGTCAGAAACACAGTGGTCAGAAACAAACTGGTCAGAAACACAGTGGTCAGAAACACACTGGTCAGAAACAGACTGGTCAGAAACACAGTTGTCAGAATCACACTGGTCAGAAAGACACTGGTAAGAAACACAGTTGTCAGAAACACACTGGTCAGAAACATAGTGGTCAGAAACACAGTGGTCAGAAACACACTGGTCAGCAACACACAGGTCAGAAACACAGTGGTCAGAAACACGGTGGTCAGAAACACAGTGTTCAGAAACACAGCGTTCAGAAACACAGTGGTCAGAGACACAGTGGTCTGAAACACAGTGGTTAGAAACACAGTGGTCAGAAACACACTGGTCAGACACACGGTAGTTAGAAACAATGTGGTCTCAAACACAGTGGTCAGACACACACTGGTGAGAGGCACACTGGTCAGAAAGACAGTGGTCAGAAACACACTGGTCAAAAACACAGGGGTCATAAACACAGTGGTCAGAAACACAGTGGTCAGGAACACACTGGTCAGAAACACAGTGGTCAGAGACACAGTGGTCTGAAACACAGTGGTTAGAAACACAGTGGTCAGAAACACACTGGTCAGACACACGGTAGTTAGAAACACTGTGGTCTCAAACACAGTGGTCAGACACACACTGGTGAGAGGCACACTGGTCAGAAAGACAGTGGTCAGAAACACACTGGTCAGAAACATAGTGGTCAGAAACACACTGGTCAGAAACACAGGTGTCATAAACACAGTGGTCAGAAACACAGTGGTCAGAAACACAGTGGTCAGCAACCTACTGGTCAGAAACACACTGGTCAGAAACACAGTGGTCAGAAACACACTGGTCAGAAACACAGTGGTCAGAAACAGAGTGGTCAGAAACACAGTGGTCAGAAACAGACTGGTCAGAAACACACGGGTCAGAAACACAGTGGTCAGAAACACAGTGGTCAGAAACACACTCTTCAGATACGCAGTGGTCAGTACCAAATGGTCAGAAACACACTAGTCAGAAACACTGTGGTCAGAAACACACTTGTCAGAAACACACTGGTCAGAAACACAGGGGTCACAAACACAGAGGTCAGAAACACACTGGACAGAGGCACACTGGTCAGAAACAGAGTGGCCAGAAACACAGTGGTCAGGAACACACTGGTCAGAAAGACAGTTGTCAAAAACACAGTGGTAAAAAACACACTGGTCAAAAACACAGGGGTCATAAACACAGTGTTCAGAAACACAGTGGTCAGAAACTCGCTGGTCAGAAACACAATGGTCAGAAACACAGTGGTCAGAAAGACAGTGGTCAGAATCACAGTGGTCAGAAACACAGTGGTCAGAAACACACTGGTCAGAAACACACTGATCAGGAACACACTGGTCAGAAACGCAGTGGTAAGAAACACACTTGTCAGAGGCGCACTGGTCAGAAACACAGTGGTCAGAAACACATAGGTCAGAAACACAGTGGTAAGAAACACAGTGGTCATAAACACAATCGTCAGAAACGCAGTGGTCAGTACCAAGTGGTCATAAACACAATGGTGAGAAACACAGTGGTCAGAAACACACTCGTCAGAAACACTGTGGTCAGAAACACACTTGTCAGAAACACACTGGTCAGAAACACCGGGGTCACAAACAGAGTGGTCAGAAACACACTGGTCAGAGGCACACTGGTCAGAAGAACAGTGGTCAGAATCACAGTGGTCAGAAACACACTGGTCAGAAAGACTGGTCAAAAACACAGTGGTTAGAAACATACTGGTCAGAAACACACTGGTCAGAAACAAAGTGGTCAGAAACACTGTGGTCAGAAACACACTGGTCAGAAACACACAGGTCAGAAAAACAGTGGTCAGAAACACGGTGGTCAGAAACACACTGGTCAGAAACACAGTGGTCAGAAACACAGTTGTCAGAAACACAGTGGTCAGAAAGACACTGGTCAGAAACACAGTGGTCCGAAAGACACTTGTCAGAAACAAACTGGTCAGAAACACAGCGGTCAGAAATACACTGGTCAGAAACGCAGTGGTCAGAAAAAAAGTGGTCAGAAACACACTGATCAGAAGCACAGTGGTCAGAAACACACTGGTCAGAAACACAGTGGTCAGAAACAAAGTGGTCAGAAACACACTGGTCAGAAACATAGTGGTCAGAAACACAGTGGTTAGAACACACTTGTCAGAAACACACTGGTTACAAACACAGTGGTCTGAAACACGTTGGTCGGAAACACAGTGGTGAGAAACACAGTGATCAGAGACACAATGGTCAGAAACACATTGGTTAAAAACACAGTGGTCAGAAACACACTGGTCAGCAAAACAGTGGTTAGAAACACAGTGGTCAGAAACACAGTGATCAGAAAAACAGTGGTCAGAAACACGGTGGTCAGACACATAGTGGTTAGAAACACACTGGTCAGAGGCGTTCTGGTCAGAAACCTAGTGGTCACAAACACAGTGGTCAGAAACACACTGGTCAGAAACACGGTGGTCAGAAACACAGTGGACAGAAACACACTGGTCAGAAACACACTGGTCTGAAACAATGTGGTCAGAAACACACTGGTCAGAAAGACAGTGGTCAGAAACACACTGGTCAGAAACACAGTAGTCAGAATCATAGTGGTCAGAAACACAGTTCTCAGAAACACACTGGTCACAAACACACTGGTCAGGAACACACTATTCAGAAACACAGTGGTCAGAAACACAGTGGTCAGAAACACTGGTCAGAAACACACTGGTCTGAAACACAGTGGTCAGAAACACGGTTGTCAGAAACACTGGTCAGAAACGCAGTGGTCAGAAACACAGTGGTCAAAAACACGGTTGTCAGAAACACTGGTCAGAAACGCAGTGGTCAGAAACACAGTGGTCAAAAACACGGTTGTCAGAAACACTGGTCAGAAACACACTGGTCAGAAACACACTATTCAGAAACACAGTGGTCAGAAACACAGTGGTCAGAAACACTGGTCAGAAACACATTAGTCAGAGGCACACTGGTCAGAAACACAGTGGTCAGAAACACATAGGTCGGAAACACAGTGGTCAGAAACACACTGGTCAGAAACACACTAGTCGGAAACACAGTGGTCAGAAACACAGTGGTCAGAAACACACTGGTCAGAAACACAGTGGTCAGAAACACAGTGGTCAGAAACATACTTGTCAGAAACACAGTGGTCGAAAACACACTGGTCAGAAACACACTGGTCAGAAACACAGTGGTCAGAAACACAGTGGTCAAGAAGACACTGGTCAGAAACACAGTAGTCAGAAACACAGTGGTAAGAAACACAGAGGTCAGAAACACAGTGGTCAAAAACAGACAGGTCAGAAACACACTGGTCAGAAACACACTAGTCAGAAAAACAGTGGATAGAAACACACTCCTCAGAAACTCAGTGGTCAGAAACACAGTGGTCAGAAAACACAGTGGTCAGAAACACAGTGGTCAGCAGGACAGTTGTCAGAAAGACACTGGTCTGAAACATAGCGGTCAGAAACACAGTGGTCAGAAACACACTGGTCAGCAACACACTGGTCAGAAACACAGTGGTCAGAAACATGGAATTCAGAAACACAGTGGTCAGAGACACAGTGGTCAGAAACACAGTGGTCAGAAACACAGTGGTCAGAAACACACTGGCCAGACACATGGTGGTTAGAAACACAGTGCTCAGAAACAGAGTGATCAGAAAAACAGTTAACAGAAACACAGGGTTCACAAACACAGTGGTCAGAAACACACTAGTGAGAGGCACACAGGTCAGAAACACATTGGTCAGAAACACAGTGGTCAGGAACACACTGGTCAGAAAGATAGTGGTCAGAAACACAGTGGTTAGAAACACACTGGTCAAAAACACAGGGGTCATCAACACAGTGGTCAGACACAGTGGTCAGAAACACACTGGTTAGAAACACAGTGGTTAGAAACACAATGGTCAGAAACACACTGGTCAGAAACACACAAGTCAGAAACACAGTGGTCAGAAACACATTGGTCAGAAAGAAACTGGTCAGAAACACACTGGTCTGAAATACACTGGTCAGAAACAAACTGGTCAAAAACACAGTGGTCAGAAACACACTGGTCAGAAACGCAGTGGTCAGAAACACAGTGGTCAGAAACACACTGGTCAGAAACACAGTGGTCAGAAAGACAGTGCTCAGAAACACACTGGTCACAAACACAGTGGTCAGAAACTCACTGGTCAGAAACACACTGGTCACAAACACACCGGTCAGAAACACACTGGTCAGAAACACGTTGGTCAGAAACACAGTGGTGAGAAACACAGTGGTCAAAGACACAGTGGTCAGAAACACAGTGGTCAGAAACACAGTAGTCAGAAACAAAGTGATCAGAAAAACAGTGGTCAGAAACACACTGGTCAGAAGCATAGTGGTCAGAAATAAACTGGTCAGAGGCATTCTGGTCAGAAACAAAGTGGTCAGAAACAAACTGGTCAGAGGCATTCTGGTCAGAAACACACTGGTCAGAAATAGAGTGGTCATAAACACAGTGGTCAGAAACACAATGGTCAGAAACACAGTGGTGAGAAACACACTGGTCTGAAACACACTGATCAGAAAAACAGTTGTCAGAAACACACTGGTCAGAAACACAGTGGTCAGAATCAGAGTGGTCAGATACACAGTGGTCAGAAACACACTGGTCATAAACACACTGGTCAGAAACACACTGGTCGGAAACACAGTGGTCAGAAACACAGTGGTCAGAAACACAGTGGTCAGAAACCAGGGGTCAGAAACACAAGGGTCAGAAACACAGTGGTCTGAAACACACCAGTCAAAAACACAGTGGCCAGAAACACATGGGTTAGAAACACAGTGGTCAGAAACACACTGGTCAGAAACACAGTGGTCATAAACACACTGGTCAGAAACACAGTGGTCAGTAACACCGTGGTAAAAAATACACTGGACAGAAACACAGTGGTCAGAAACACACTAGTCAGAAACACAGTGGCCAGAAACACACTGGTCAGAAACACAGTGGTCAGGAACACACTGGTCAGAAACACTGTGGTCAGAAACACAGTTGTCAGAAACGCACTGGTCAGAAACTTAGTGGTCCGAAACACAGTGGTCAGAAACACACTGGTCAGCAACACACTGGTCAGAAACACAGTGGTCAGAAAAACAGTGTTCAGAAACACAGTGGTCAGAGACACAGTGGTCAGAAACACAGTGGTCAGAAACAAAGTGGTCAGAAACACACTGGTCAGACACACGGTGGTTAGAAACACAGTGGTCAGGAACAGGGTGATCAAAAAAACAGTGGTCAGAAACACAGGGGTCACAAACACAGTGGTCACAAACACACTAGTGAGAGGCACACTGGTCAGAAACACAGTAGTCAAAAACACAGTGGTCACGAACACACTGGTCAGAAAGACATTGGTCAGAAACACAGTGGTTGGGAACACACTGGTCAAAAACACAGGGGTCATAAACACAGTGGTCAGACACAGTGGTAAAAAACACACTGGTTAGAAACACAGTGGACAAAACACAATGGTCAGAAACACACTGGTCAGAAACACAGTGGTCAGAAACACAGTGGTCAGAAACACAGTGGTCAGAAACACACTGGTCAGAAACACACTGGTCTGAAACACACTGGTCAGAAACAAACTGGTCAGAAACACAGTGGTCAGAAACACACTGGTCAGAAACGCAGTGGTTAGAAACACAGTGGTCGGAAACACACTGGTCAGAAATACAGTGGTCAGAAAGACAGTGGTCAGAAACACACTGGTCACAAACACAGTGGTCAGAAACACACTAGTCAGAAACGCACTGGTCAGAAACACACTGGTCAGCAACACACTGGTCGGAAACAGAGTGGTCAAAGACACAGTGGTCAGAAACACAGTGGTCAGAAACACATTGTTCAGAAACAAACTGGTCAGAAACACAGTGTTCAGAAACACAGTGGTCAGAAACACAGTGATCAGAAAAACAGTGGTCAGAAACACACTGGTCAGAAACACAGTGGACAGAAACACAGTGGTAGAAAATACACTGGTCAGAAACACATTGGTCAGAAACAAACCAGTCAGAAACACAGTGGCCACAAACACAGTGGTCAGAAAAACACTAGTCAGAAACACACTGGTCAGAAACAGAGTGGTCAGAAACACAGTGGTTAGAAAGACACTGGTCAGAAACACAGTGGTCAGAATCACAGTGGTCAGAAACACAGTGGTCAGAAACACAGTGGTCAGAAACACACTTGTCAGAAACACACTGGTCAGAAAAACAGTGGTCAGAAACACACTGGTCAGCAACACAGTGGTCAGGAACACAGTGGTCAAAAAGACACTGGTCAGAAACACGGTGGTCAGAAACACAGTGGTCAGAAACACACTGATCAGAAACACACTGATCAGAAACACAGTGGTCGGAAACACACTGGTCAAAAACACAGTGATCAGAAAAACAGTGGTCAGAAACACAGTGGTCAGAAACACAGTGGTCAGAAACACACTGGTCAGAGGCATTCTGGTCAGAAACACAGTGGTCAGAAACATCCTGGTCAGAAACACAGTGCTCCGAAACACAATGGTCAGAAACACACTCGTCAGAAGCACAGTGGTCAGAATCACAGTGGTCAGAAACACAGTGGTCAGAAACACACTGGTCATAAACACACTGGTCAGAAACACACTGGTCAGAAACACAGTGGTCAGGAACACAGTGGTCAGAAACACACTGGTTTGAAACACACTGGTCAGAAAGACAGTGGTTAGAAACACACTGGTCACAAACACAGTGGTCACAAACACAGTGGTCAGAAACACTGTGGTAAAAAACACAGTGGTCAGAAACACAATGGTCAGAAACACACTAGTCAGAAACACAGTGGCCAGAAACACGTGGGTCAGAAACACACTGGTAAACAACATAGTGGTCGGAAACACAGTGATCCGAAATACACTGGTCAGAAACACAGTGGTCAGAAACACACAGGTCAGAAACACAGTGGTCAGAAACACAGTGGTAAAAAATACACTGGTCAGAAACACAGTGGTCACAAACACACTAGTCAGAAACACAATGGCCAGAAACACATTGGTCAGAAACACACTGGTCAAGAACACAGTGGTCAGAAACACAATGGTTAGAAACACACTGGTCAGAAACACAACGCCAGAAACATACTGGTCTGAAACACAGTGGTCAGAAACACACTGGTCAGAAACAGACTGGTCAGAAACACACTGGTCAGAAACACACTGGTCAGAAACACACTGGTCAGCAACACACTGGTCAGAAACATAGTGGTCAGAAACACAGTGCTTAGAAACACAGAGGTCAGAAACACACTAGTCATAGGAACACTGGTCAGAAACACAGTGGTCAGAAACAGGCTGGTCAGAAATACAGTGGTCAGAAACACAGTGGTCAGAAAGACACTGGTCAGAAACACAGTGGTCAGAAACACAGTGGTCAGAAACACACTGGTCAGAAACACAGTGGTCAGAAACACAGTGGTCAGAAACACAGTGGTCAGAAACACAGTGGTCAGAAACGCA
>SZWC01004395.1:84028-110392 GCA_023375785.1 Penium margaritaceum
TGGTCAGAAACACAGTGGTCAGAAACACACTGGTCAGAAACACACTGGTCAGAAACACAGTGGTCAGAAACACAGTGGTCAGAAACACAGTGGTCAGAAACATAGCGGTCAAAAACACACTGGTCATAGACACAGTGGTCAGAAACATAGTGATCAGAAACACAATGGTCAGAAACACAGTGGTCAGAAACACAGTGGTCAGAAACACACTTGTCAAAAACACATTGGTCAAAAACACAGTGATCAGAAAAACAGTGGTCAAAAACACAGTGGTCAGAAAAACACTGGTCAGAAACACAGTGGTCAGAAACACAGTGGTCAGAAACACAGTGATCAGAAACCCAATGGTCAAAAAAAGAGAGATAAAAAAACAGTGGTCAGAATCACAATGGTCAGAAACACAGTGGTCCGAGGCACACTAGTCAGAAAAACAGTGGTCAGAAACACACTGGTCAGAAACACACTTGTCAGAAACACAGTGTTCAGAAACACACTGGTCAGAAACACCGCAGTCAGAAAAACAGTGGTCAGAAACACAGTGGAGAAACACAGTTGTCAGAAAAACACTGGTCAGAAACACAGTGCTCTGAAACACAGTGGTCAGAAACACAATGGTCAGAAAAAGAGTGATAAAAAAACAGTGGTCAGAAACACAGTGGTCAGAATCACAGTGGTCAGATACAGACTGGTCAGTGCCACACTGGTCAGAAAAACAGTGGTCAGAAACACACTGGTCAGAAACACAGTGTTCAGAAACACACTGGTCAGAAACGCAGTGGTCAGAAACACAGTGGTCAGAAGCACAGTGGTCAGAAACACAGTGGTCAGAAACACACTGGTCAGAAACAAACTGGTCAAAAACACACTGGTCAGAAACACAGTGGTCAGAAACACAGTGGTACGAAACACAGTGGTCAGCAACACACTGGTCAGAGGAACACTTGTCAGTAACACAGTTGTCAGAAAAACAGTGGTCAGAAACACTCCTGTCAGAAACACAGTGGTCAGAAACACACTGGTCAGAAACACACTGGTCAGAAACACACCGGTCATAAACACAGTGGTCAGAAACACAGTGGTCAGAAACACAATGGTCACAAACACAGTGGTCAGAAACACAGTGGTCAGGAACACACTGGTCTGAAACACACTGGTCAGAAACACAGTGGTCAGAAACACACTGGTCAGAAACAAAGTGGTCAGAAACACAGTGGTCAGAAACTCAGTGGTCAGAAATGCACTGGTCAGAAACACAATGGTCATAAACACATAGGTGAGAATCACCGTGGTCAGAAACACAGTTGTCATAAAGACACTGGTCAGAAACACACTAGTCAAAAACACACTGGTCAGAAACCCACTGGCCAGAAACACACTGGTCAGAGGCACACTGGTCAGAAACAAGGTGGTCAGAAACACAGTGGAAAGAAACACACTGGTCAGAACCACAGTGGTCAGAAACACAGTGGAAAGAAACACACTGGTCAGAACCACAGTGGTCAGAAACACAGTGGAAAGAAACACACTGGTCAGAACCACAGTGGTCAGAAACACAGTGGTCAAAAACACACTGGTCATAAACACACTAGTCAAAAACACACTGGTCAGAAACACAGTGGTCAGAAACACAGTGGTCAGAAACACACTGGTCAGAAACACACTGGTCAGAAACACAGTGGTTAGAAACACGCAGGTCAGAAACACATTGGTCAGAAACACACTGGTCAGAAACACAGTGGTCAGAAACACAGTGGTCAGAAACACACTGGTCTGAAACACACTGGTCAGAAACACAGTAGTCAGAAACACACTGGTTAGAAACACACTGGTCAGAGGGACACTGGTCAGAAACACGGTGGTCAGAAACACAGTGGTCAAAAACACAGTGGTGAGAAACACAGTGGTCAGAAACACTGTGGTCAGAAGCACAGAGGTCAGAAACACACTGGTCAGAAATGCACTGGTGAGAAACTCAGTGGTCAGAAACACAGTGGTCAGAAACACAGTGGAAAGAAACACACTAATCAGAAACACACTGGTCAGAAACACACTGGTCAGAAACACAGTGTTCAGAGACACAGTGGTCAGGAACACAGTGGTCAGAAACACACTGGTCAGAGGCACACTGGTGAGAAACACAGTGGTCAGAAACACAGTGGTCAGAAACACAGTGGTCAGAAACACAGTGGTCAGAAACACACTGGTCAGAAACACACTGGCCAGAAACACACTGGTCAGAAACACACTGCCCAGAAACCCAGTGGTCAGAAACACGGTGGTCAGAAACACACTGGTCAAAATACACTGGTCAGAAACACAGTCATCAGCAACTTACTGGTCAGAGGCACACTGGTCAGTAACACAGTGGTCAGAAACAAAGTGGTCAGAAACACACTGGTTAGAAACACAGTGGTCAGGAACACAGTGGTCAGAAACATACTGGTTAGAAACACACTGGTCATAAACACAGTGGTCAGAAACACAGTGGTCAGAAACACAGTGGTCAGAACCACAGTGATCAGAAAAACAGTGGTCAGAAACACAGTGGTCAGAAACACAGTGGTCAGCAACACACAAGTCAGAGGCACACTGTTCAGTAACACAGTGGTCAGAAACACAGTGGTCACAAACACACTGGTCAGAAACACAGTGGTCAGAAACACAGTGGTCAGAAACACACTGGTCAAAAACACACAGGTCATAAACACAGTGGTCAGAAACACAGTGGTAAAAAAGAACAGTGGTCAGAAACACACTGGTCTGAAACACGCTGGTCCGAAACACAGTGGACAAAACACACTGGTCAGAAACACAATGGTCAGAAACACAGTGGTCAGAAACACACTGGTTAGAAACACAGTGGTCAGAAACACACTGGTCAGCAACACACTGGTCAGAAATACAGTTGTCATCAACACAGTGGTCAAAAACACACTGGTCAGAAACACAGTGGTCAGAAACATAGTGGTCAGAAACACAGTGGTCAGAAACACAGTGGTCAGAAACACAGTGGTCAGAAACACGATGGTCAGAAACACAGTGGTCAGAAACATAGTGGTCAGAAACACAGTGGTCAGAAACACAGTGGTCAGAAACACAGTGGTCAGAAACACAGTGGACAGAAACGCACTGGTCTGAAACACACTGGTCAGAAACACAGTAGTTAGAAACACACTGGTCAGAAACACAGTGGTCAGAAACACAGTGATCAGAAACACAGTGGTCAGAAACACACAGGTCAGAAACACACTGGTCAGAAACACACCGGTCAGAAACACACTAGTCAGTAACACAGTGGTCAGAACAACAGTGGTCAGAAACACACTGGTCAGAGGCACACTGGTCAGAAACAAGGTGGTCAGAAACACAGTGGTCAGAAACACACTGGTCAGAAAAAAACTGGTCAGAAACAGAGTGGTCAGAAACACAGTGGTCAGAAACACACTGGTCAGAAACACAGTAGTAAAAAACACAGTGGTCAGAAACACAGTGGTCAGAAACACACTAGTCAGAAACACAGTGGCCAGAAACACAGTGGTCAGAAACACACTAGTGAAAAACACAGTGGTCAGAAACACATGGGTCAGAAACACGCTGGTCAGAAACACAGTGGTCAGAAACACAATGGTCAGAGACACAGTGGTCACAATCACTCTGGTCAGAAACACAGTGGTCAGAAACCCAGTGGTAAAAAATACACTGGTTAGAAACACATTGGTCAAAAACACAGTGTCAGAAACACAGTGGTCAGAAACACAGTGGTCAGAAACACAGTGGTCAGAAACACACTGGTTAGAGGCACACTTGTCAGAAACACAGTGGTCAGAAACACACTGGTTAGAAACACAGTGGTCAGAAACACAGTGGTCAGAGACACAGTGGTCAGAAACACACTGGTCAGAAACACAGTGGACAGAAACACAGTGGTCAGAAACACACTGATCAGAAACACACTGGTCATAAACACAGTGGTCAGAAACACAGTGGTCAGAGACACAGTGGTCAGAAACACACTGGTCAGAAACACAGTGGTCAGAAACACACTGGTTAGAGGCACACTTGTCAGAAACACAGTGGTCAGAAACACACTGGTTAGAAACACAGTGGTCAGAAACACAGTGGTCAGAAACAAATTGGTCAGAAACACACTGGTCAGAAACACAGTGGTCAGAAACACAGTGGTCAGAAACAAATTGGTCAGAAACACACTGGTCAGAAACACAGTGGTCAGAAACACAGTGGTCAGAAAGACACTGGTCAGAAACACAGTGGAAAGAAACACAGTGGTCAGAAACACACTGATCAGAAACACACTGGTCATAAACACAGTGGTCAAAAACACAGTGGTTAGAAACACAGTGGTCAGAAACACAGTGATCAGAAAAACAGTGGTCAGAAACACAGTAGTCAGAAACACAGTGGTTAGAAACACAGTAGTCAGAAACACACTGGTCTGAAACACACTGGTCAGAAACACAGTGGTCAGAAACACACTGGTCAGAAACACGGTTGTCAGAAACACAGTGGTCAGAAATACACTGGTCATAAACACACTGGTCAGAGACACACTGGTCAGAAACACACTGGTCAGAAACACAGTGGTCAGAAACACAGTGGTCATAAACACAGCGGTCAGAAACACACTGCTCAGAGGCACACTGGTCAGAAACACAGTGGTCAGAAACACAGTGGTCAGAAACACAGTGGTCAGAAACACACTGGTCAGAAACACAGTTGTCAGAAACACAGTGGTCAGAAACACACTAGTCAGAAACACAGTGGTCAGAAACACAGTGGTCAGAAACACAGTGGTCATAAACACACTGGTCAGAAACACAATGGTCAGAAACACAGTGGACAGAAAAACAGTGGTCAGAAACACACTGGTCTGAAACACAGTGGTCAGAGACACAGTGGTCAGAAGGACACTGGTCAGAAACACACTGGTCAGAAACACAGTGGTCAGAAACACAGTGGTCAGAAACACAGCGGTCAGAAACACATTGGTCCGAAACACAGTGGTCAGAAACACAGTGGTCAGAAATACACTGGTGAGAGGCACACTGGTCAGAAAGAAGGTGGTCAAAAACACAGTGGTCAGAAAAATAGTGGTCAGAAACACAGTGGTCAGAAACACACTGCTCAATAACACAGTGGTCAGAAACATAGTGGTCAGAAACACACTGGTCAGAAACACAGTGGTCAAAAACACAGTGGTCAGAAACACAGTGGTCAGAAACACGCTAGTCAGAAACACAGTGGCCAGAAACACAGTGGTAAGAAACACACTAGTAAAAAACACAGTGGTCAGAAAAACAGTGGTCAGAAACACACTGGTCAGAAACACAGTGGTCAGAAACACACTGTTCAGAAACACAGTGGTCAGAAACACACTGGTCAGAAACACAGTGGTCCGAAAGACAGTGGTAAAAAATACACTGGTTAGATACACACTGGTCAGAAACACAGTGTCAGAATCACAGTGGTCATAAACATAGTGATATGAAAAACAGTGGTCAGCAACACAGTGGTCAGAAACACAGTGGTCAGAAACACACTGGTCAGAAACACAGTGGTCAGAAACACACTGGTCACAAACAAAGAGGTCAGAAACACACTGGTCAGAATCACACTGGTCAGAAACACAGTGGTCAGGAACACAGTGAAAAGAAACACAGTGTTCAGAAACACACTGGTCAGAAACACAGTGGTCAGAAACACAGTGGTCAGAAACACAGTGGTCAGAAACAAAGTGATCAGAAACACAATGGTCAGAAACACAGTGGTAAGAAACACAGTGGTCAGAAACACATTGGCCAGAAACACACTGGTCAAAAACACACTTGTCAGAAACACAATGGTCAGAAACACAGTGGTCAGAAATACAGTGATCAGAAAAACAGTGGTCAAAAACACAGTGGTCAGAAACACAGTGGGCAGCAACACCATGGTCAGAGGAACACTGGTTAGTGACACAGTGGTTAGAAACACAGTGGTCAGAAGCACACTGGTCAAAATCACAGTGGCTAGAAACACAGTGGTCAGAAACACACTGGTCAAAAACACACTGGTCAGAAACACACTGGTCAGAAACACAGTGGTCAGAAACACAGTGGTCAGGTACACAGTGGTCAGAAACACACAGGTCAGAAACACACTGGTTAGAAACACACTAGTCAGAAACACAGAAGTCAGAAACATAGTGGACAGGAACATACTGGTCAGAAACACACTGGTCAGCAACATGGTGGTCAAAAACACAGTGGTCAGAAACACAGTGGTCAGAAACACAGTGGTCAGAAACACACTGGTCAGAAACACAGTTGTCAGAAACATAGTGGTCAGAAACACACTGGTCAGAAACACAGTGGTCAGAAACACAGTGGTCAGAAAGACACCGGTCAAAAACACAGCGATCAGAAACACAGTGGTCAGAATCACAGTCGTCAGAAACACACGGGTCAGAAACACAGTGGTCAGGAACACACTGGTCAGAAACACAGTGGTCAGAAACACAGTTGTCAAAAACACAGTGGTCAGAAACACACTGGTCAGAAACACATTGGTCATAAACACACTGGTCAGAAACACACTGGTCAGAAACACACTGGTCAGAAACATACTGGTCAGAAACACACTGGTCAGGAACACACTTGTCAGAAACATAGTGGTCAGAAACACAGTACTCAGAAACACAGAGGTCAGAAACACACTGTTCATAGGCACACTGGTCAGAAACACAGTGGTCAGAAATAGACTGGTCAGAAATACAGTGGTCAGAAACACAGTGGTCAGAAGTACACTGGTCAAAAACACAGTGGTCGGAAACAAAGTGGTCAAAAACACAGTGGTCAGAAACACACTAGTGAGAAACACAGAGGTCAGAAACACACTGGTCAGAAACACTGTGGTCAGAAACACAGTGGTCAGAAACACAGTGGTCAGAAACACACTAGTTAGAAAAACACTGGTCAGAAACACACTGGTCAGAAACACAGTGGTCAGAAACACACTCGTCAGGAACGAAGTGGTCAGAAACACTGTGGTCAGAAACACACTGGTCAGAAACACACCGGTCAGAAACACGGTGGTCAGAAACACACTGGTCAGAAACACACTGGTCATAAACACAGTGGTCAGAAACTCAGTGGTCAGAAACACACTGGTCTGAAACACACTGGTCAGAAACACAGTGGTCAAAAACACAGTGGCCGGAAACATTGTGGTCAGAAACACACTGGTCAGAAACACACTGGTCAGAAACACACTGGGCAGAAACACTGTGGTCAGAAACACAGTGGTCAGAAACACATTGGTCAGAAAAACACTGGTCAGAGGCACACTGGTCAGGAACACAGTGGTCAGAAACACAGTGGTCAGAAACACAGTGCTCAGAAACACAGTGGCTGAAAACACACTGGTCAGAAACACAGTGGTCAGAAACACAGTGGTCAGAAACACCCAAGTCAGAAACACAGTGGTCAGAAACATTGTGGTCAGAAACACAGTGGTCAGAAACACACTGGTCAGAAACAGTGGTCAGAAACACAATTTGAGAAACACACTGATCTGAAACACACTGGTCAGAAACACACTGGTCAGAAACACACTGGTCAGAAACACACTGGTCGGAAACACATTGGTCAGAAACATAGTGGTCAGAAACACTATGCTCAGAAGCACAGAGCTCAGAAAGACACTGGTCATAGGCACACTGGTCAGAAACACGTTGGTCAGAAACACACTTGTCAGAAACACAGTGGTCAGAAACACAGTGGTCATAAAGATACTGGTCAGAAACACAGTGGTCAGAAACACAGTGGTCAGCAACACAGTGGTCCGAAACACACTGGTCAGAAACACACTGGTCAGAAACACAGTGGTCAGGAAAACACTGGTCAGCAACACACTAGTCAGAAACACAGTGGTCAGAAACTCTATGGTCAGAAACACACTGGTCAGAAACACACTGGTCAGAAACACACTGGTCAGAAACACATGGGTCAGAAACACACTGGTCAGAAACGCAGTGGTCAGAAACACAGTGGTCAGAAATACACTGGTAAGAAACACAGTGGTCAGAAACACACTGGTCAGAAACACAGTGGTCCGAAACACAGTGGTCAGAAACACACTAGTCAGAAACACAGTGGTCAGAAACACAGTGGTCAGAAACACAGTGATCAGAAACGCAGTGGTCAGAAACACACTGGTCAGAAACATAGTGGTCAGAAACACAGTGGTCCGAAACACAGGGGTCAGAAACACACTGGTCAAAAACACAGTGGCCAGAAACACAGTGGTCAGAGACACAGTGGTCAGAAACACGGTGGTCAGAGACACACTGGTCAGAGGCACACTGGTCAGAAACACAGGGGTCAGAAACACACTGGTCAAAAACACAGTGGCCAGAAACACAGTGGTCAGAAACACAGTGGTCCGAAACACAGTGGTCAGAAACACACTAGTCAGAAACACAGTGGTCAGAAACACAGTGGTCAGAAACACAGTGATCAGAAACGCAGTGGTCAGAAACACACTGGTCAGAAACATAGTGGTCAGAAACACAGTGGTCAGAAACACAGTGGTCAAAAACACACTGGTCAGAAACATAGTGGTCAGAAACACAGTGGTTCGAAATGCACTGGTCAGAAACACACTGGTCATAATCACAGTGGTCAGAAACAGAGTGGTCAGAAACACACTGGTCAGAAACACAGTGGTCATAAACACAGAGGTCAGATACACAGTGGTCAGAAAATCAGTGGCCAGAAAAACACTGGTCTGAAACACACTGGTCACAAACACAGTGGTCAGATACACACTGGTCAGAAACACAGTGGTCAGAAACACAGTGGTCAGAAACACAGTGATCAGAAACACAGTGGTCAGAAACACACTGGTCAGAAACACACTGGTCAGAAACACAGTGGTCAGAATCAGGGTGGTCAGAAACACGTTGGTCAGAAACACACTGGTCAGAGGCACACTGGTCAGAAACACAGTGGTTAGAAAGACAGTGGTCAGAAACACACTGGTCAGAAACACAGTGTCCAGAAACACAGTGGTCAGAAACACACTGGTCAGAAACACACTTGCCTGAAACACAGTGGTCAGAAACACAGTGGTCAGTAACAGAATGGTCAGAAACACAGTAGTCAGAAGCACACTGGTCAGAGGCACACTGGTCAGAAACACAGTGGTCGGAAACACACTGGTCAGAAACACACTGGTCAGAAACACAGTGGTCAGAAACACACAGGTCAAAAACACAGTATTCAGAAACACACTGGTCAGAAACCCAGTGGTCAGAAACACACTGGTTAGAAACACAGTGGTCAGAAACACACTGGTCAGAAACACACTGGTCAGAAACACACTGGTCAAAAACGCAGTCCTCGGAAACACAGAGGTGAGAAACACACTGGTCATAGGCACACTGGTCAGAATGACAGTGGTGAGGAAGACAGTGGTCAGAAACATAGTGGTCAGAAACACAGTGGTCAGAAACACAGTGGTCGGAAACACAGTGGTATGAAACACAGTGGTCAAAAACACACTGGTCAGAGGCACACTCGTCAGAAACACAGTGGTCAGTAACACAGTAGTCAGAAAGGCAGTAGTCAGAAACACAGTGGTTAGAAACACACTGGTCAGAAACACAGTGGTCAGAAACACAATGGTCAGAAACACACTGGTCAGAAACACAGTGGTCAGAAACATAGTGGTCACAAACACAGTGGTCAGGAACACAGTGGTCAGAAGCACCGGGGTCAGAAACACACTGGTTAGAAACACAGTGGTCAGAAACACAGTGGTCATAAACACAGTGGTCAGAAACATAGCGGTCAGAAACATACTGGTCATAAACACAGTGGTCAGAAACACAGTAATCAGAAACACAATGGTCAAAAACACAGTGGTCAAAAACAGAGTGGTCAGAAACACACTGGTCAGAAACACAGTGATCAGAAAAACAGTGGTCAGAAACACGTTGGTCAGAAAAACACTGGTCAGAAACACAGTGGTCAGAAACACAGTGATCAGAAACACAATGGTCAGAAAAACAGTGATCAGAAAAACAGTGGTCAGAAACACATTGGTCAGAAACACAGTGGTCAGAAACACACTGGTCAGAGGCACACTGGACAGAAAAACAGTGGTGAGGAAAACACTGGTCAGAAAGTCTGTGGTCAGAAACACAGTGTTCAGAAACACACTGGTCAGAAACACAGTGGTCAGAAACACAGTGGTCAGAAACACACTGGTCAGAGGCACACTGGTCATAAAAACAGTGGTCAGAAACACACTAGTCAGAAACACAGTGGTCAGAAACACAGTGGTCAGAAACACAGCGGTCAGAAACACAGTGGTCAGAAACACACTAGTCAGAAACACAGTGGTCAGAAACACAGTGGTCAGAACCACAGTGATCAGAAACACACTGGTCAGAAACAGTGGTCAGAAACACAATGTGAGAAACACACTGATCTGAAACACACTGGTCAGAAACACACTGGTCAGAAACACACTGGTCAGAAACACACTGGTCAGAAACACATTGGTCAGAAACATAGTGGTCAGAAACACTCTGCTCAGAGACAAAGAGGTCAGAAACACACTGGTCATAGGCACACTGGTAAGAAACACGTTGGTCAGAAACACACTGGTCAGAAACACAGTGGTCATAAAGATACTGGTCAGGAACACAGTGGTCATAAAGATACTGGTCAGAAACACAGTGGTCAGAAACACAGTGGTCAGAAACACAGTGGTCAGCAACACAGTGGTCCGAAACACACTGGTCAGAAACACAGTGGTCAGGAACACAGTGGTCAGAAACACACTGGTCTGAAACACACTGGTCACAAACACAGTGGTCAGAAACACACTGGTCAGAAACACAGTGGTCAGAAACACAGCAGTCAGAAACACAGTGATCAGAAACACAGTGGTCAGAAACACACTGGTCACAAATACACTGGTCAGAAACACAGTGGTCAGAAACCCAGTGGTCAGAAACACACTGGTTAGAAACACAGTGGTCAGAAACACACTGGTCAGAAACATACATGTCAGAAACACACTGGTCAGAAACACAGTAGTCAGAAACACAGAGGTCAGAAACACACTGGTCATAGGCACACTGGTCAGAATGACAGTGGTGAGGAAGACAGTGAAAAACATACTGGTTAGAAACACAGTCGTCAGAAACACACTGGTCAGAAGCACAGTGGTGAGAGACACAGTGGTCAGAAACATAGTGGTCAGAAACACACTGGTCAGAAATACAGTGGTCAAAAACACAGTGGTCAGAAATTCACTGGTCAGAGGCACACTGGTCAGAAACACAGTGGTCAGTAACACAGTGGTCAGAGGCACACTGGTCAGAAACACAGTGGTCAGAAACACACTGGTCAGAGGCAAACTGGTCAGAAACACAGTGGTCAGTAACACAGTGGTCAGAAACACAGTGGTCAGAAACACACTGGTCAGAAACACGGTGGTCAGAAACACAATGGTCAGAAACACACTGGTCAGAAACACAGTGGTCAGAAACATAGTGTTCACAAACACAGTGGTCAGGAACACATTGGTCAGAAGCACTGGGGTCAGAAACACACTGGTTAGAAACACAGTGGTCAGAAACACAGTGGTCAGAAACACAGTGGTCAGAAACATAGCGGTCAAAAACACACTGGTCATAAACACAGTGGTCAAAAAACCACTGTGATCAGAAACACAATGGTCAAAAACACAGTGATCAAAAACACAGTGGTCAGAAACACACTTGTCAGAAACACACTGGTAATTAACACAGTGATCAGAAAAACAGTGGTCAGAAACACAGTGGTCAGAAAAACACTGGTCAGAAACACGGTGGTCAGAAACACAGTGGTCAGAAACACAGTGATCAGAAACACAATGGTCACAAAAACAGTGGTCAGTAACACAGTGGTCAGAAACACAGTTGTCAGAAACGCACTGGTCAGAGGCACACTGGACAGAAAAACAGTGGTCAGGAAAACACTGGTCAGAAACAATGTGGTCAGAAACACGGTGTTCAGAAACACACTGGTAAGAAACACAGTGGTCAGAAACACATCGGTCAGAAACACAGTGGTCAGAAAAAAACTGGTTAGAAACACAGTGGTCAGAAACACAGTGGTCAGAAACACAGTGGTCCGAAACACACTGGTCAGAGGCACACTGGTCAGAAAAACAGCGGTCAGAAACACACTGGTCACAAACACAGTGGTCAGAAACAGAGTGTTCAGAAACACACTGGTCAGAAACACAGTGGTCAGAAACACAGTGGTCAGAAACACAGTGGTCAAAAAGTGGTCAGAAGAGCACTCGTCAGAAACACAGTGGTCAGAAACAGTGGTCAGAAACTTAGTGATCAGAAACACAATGGTGCGAAATACAGTGGTCAGTGACACAGTGGTTAGAAACACACTGGTCAGAAACACACTGGTCAGAAACACAGTGGTCAGAAACACAGTGGTCAGAAACACAGTGGTCAGAAAAACAGTGGTCAGAAACACAGTGGTCAGAAGCACCATGGTCAGCAACACACTGGTCAGAGGCACACTGGTCAGTAACACAGTGGTCACAAACACAGTGGTCAGAAACACACTGGTCAGAAACACAGTGGTCAGAAACAAAGTGGTCAGAAACACACTGGTCAGAAACACACTGGTCATAAACACAGTGGTCAGAAACACAGTGGTCAGAAACACACTGGTCATAAACACAGTGGTCAGAAACACACTGGTCTCAAACACACTGGTCAGAAACACAGTGGTCAGAAACACACTGGTCAGAATCACAGCGGTCAGAAACACAGTGGTCAGAAACACCGTGGTCAGCAACACACTGGTCAGAGGCACACTGGTCAGTAACACAGTGGTCACAAACACAGTGGTCAGAAACACACTGGTCGGAATCACAGCGGTCAGAAACACAGTGGTCAGAAACACCGTGGTCAGCAACACACTGGTCAGAGGCACACTGGTCAGTAACACAGTGGTCACAAACACAGTGGTCAGAAACACACTGGTCGGAATCACAGCGGTCAGAAACACAGTGGTCAGAAACACCGTGGTCAGCAACACACTGGTCAGAGGCACACTGGTCAGTAACACAGTGGTCACAAACACAGTGGTCAGAAACACACTGGTCGGAATCACAGCGGTCAGAAACACAGTGGTCAGAAACACCGTGGTCAGCAACACACTGGTCAGAGGCACACTGGTCAGTAACACAGTGGTCACAAACACAGTGGTCAGAAACACACTGGTCGGAATCACAGCGGTCAGAAACACAGTGGTCAGAAACACCGTGGTCAGCAACACACTGGTCAGAGGCACACTGGTCAGTAACACAGTGGTCACAAACACAGTGGTCAGAAACACACTGGTCGGAATCACAGCGGTCAGAAACACAGTGGTCAGAAACACCGTGGTCAGCAACACACTGGTCAGAGGCACACTGGTCAGTAACACAGTGGTCACAAACACAGTGGTCAGAAACACACTGGTCGGAATCACAGCGGTCAGAAACACAGTGGTCAGAAACACCGTGGTCAGCAACACACTGGTCAGAGGCACACTGGTCAGTAACACAGTGGTCACAAACACAGTGGTCAGAAACACACTGGTCGGAATCACAGCGGTCAGAAACACAGTGGTCAGAAACACCGTGGTCAGCAACACACTGGTCAGAGGCACACTGGTCAGTAACACAGTGGTCACAAACACAGTGGTCAGAAACACACTGGTCGGAATCACAGCGGTCAGAAACACAGTGGTCAGAAACACCGTGGTCAGCAACACACTGGTCAGAGGCACACTGGTCAGTAACACAGTGGTCACAAACACAGTGGTCAGAAACACACTGGTCGGAATCACAGCGGTCAGAAACACAGTGGTCAGAAACACCGTGGTCAGCAACACACTGGTCAGAGGCACACTGGTCAGTAACACAGTGGTCACAAACACAGTGGTCAGAAACACACTGGTCGGAATCACAGCGGTCAGAAACACAGTGGTCAGAAACACCGTGGTCAGCAACACACTGGTCAGAGGCACACTGGTCAGTAACACAGTGGTCACAAACACAGTGGTCAGAAACACACTGGTCGGAATCACAGCGGTCAGAAACACAGTGGTCAGAAACACCGTGGTCAGCAACACACTGGTCAGAGGCACACTGGTCAGTAACACAGTGGTCACAAACACAGTGGTCAGAAACACACTGGTCGGAATCACAGCGGTCAGAAACACAGTGGTCAGAAACACCGTGGTCAGCAACACACTGGTCAGAGGCACACTGGTCAGTAACACAGTGGTCACAAACACAGTGGTCAGAAACACACTGGTCAGAGGCACACTGGTCAGAAAAACAGTGGTCAGAAACACACTGGTCTGAAACACAGTGGTCAGAAACACAGTGTTCAGAAACACACTGGTCTGAAACACAGTGGTCAGAAACACAGTGGTCGGAAACACAGTGGTCAAAAAGTGGTCATAAAAACACTGGTCAGAAATGCAGTGGTCAGAAACAGTGGTCAGAAACACAGTGATCAGAAACACAATGGTCAGAAACACAGTGGTCAGAAACACACTGGTCAGAAACACACTGGTAAGAAGAACACTGGTCAGAAACACAGTGGTCAGAAACACAGTGGTTAGAAACACAGTGGTCAGAAAAACAGTGGTCAGAAACACAATGGTTAGAAACACCGTGGTCAGCAACACACTTCTCAGAGGCAAACTGGTCAGTAACACAGTGGTCAGAAACACAGTGGTCAGAAACACAGTGGTCAGAAAACACTGGTCAGAAACACAGTGGTCAGAAACACAGTGGTCAGAAACACAGTAGTCAGAAACACACTGGTTAGAGGCACACTGGACAAAAAAATTGAGGTCAGAAACATACTGGTCAGAAACACAGTGGTCAGAAACACAGTGTTCAGAAACAGACTGGTCAGAAACACAGTGGTCAGAAACACAGTGGTCAGAAACACAGTGGTCAGAAGCACCGTGGTCATCAAAACACTGGTCAGAGGCACACTGGTCAGTAACACAGTGGTCACAAACACAGTGGTCAGAAACACACTGGTCAGAAACACAGTAATCAGAAACAAAGTGGTCAGAAACACACTGGTCAGAAACACACTGGTCATATACACATTGGTCAGAAACACAGTGGTTAGAAAAACAGTGGTCAGAAACACACTGGTCTCAAACACACTGGTCAGAAACACAGTGGTCAGAAACACACTGGTCAGAAACACAACGGTCAGAAACACAGTGGTGAGAAACACAGTGGTCAGAAACACACTGGTCGAAACACCTTGGTCATAAACACAGTGGTCAGAAACACAGTGATCTGAAACACAGTGGTCAGAAACACACTGGTCTGAAACACAGTGGTCAGAAACACAGTTGTCAGAAACACAGTGGTCAGAAACACAGTGGTCAGAAACACAGTGGTCAGAAACACAATGGTCAGAAACACAGTGGTCAGAAACACACTGGTCAGAGGCACACTGGTCAGAAAAACAGTGGTCAGAAACACACTGGTCTGAAACACAGTGGTCAGAAACACAGTGTTCAGAAGCACACTGGTCTGAAACACAGTGGTAAGAAACACAGTGGTCAGAAACACAGTGGTCAAAAAGTGGTCAGAAAAACACTGGTCAGAAACACAGTGGTCAGAAACACAGCAGTCAGAAACACAGTGGTCAGAAACACAGTGGTCAGAAACACACTGGTCATAAACACAGTGGTCAGAAACACAGTGATCAGAAACACAGTGGTCAGAAACACAATGGTCTGAATCAGAGTCGTCAGAAACACAGTTGTCAGAAACACAGTGGTCAGAAACACAGTGGTCAGAAACACAGTGGTCAAAAACACACTGGTCAGAAACACACTGGTCAGAAGCACAGTGGTCAGAAACACAGTGGTCAGAAACACAGTCCTCAGAAACACATTGGTCAGAAACACATTGGTCAGAAAAAAAGTGGTCAGAAACACAGTGGTCAAAATCACACTGGTCAGAAACACACGAGTAAGAAACACAGTGGTCATAAACACAGTGGTCAGAAACACACTGGTCATAATCACACTGGTCAGAAACACACGGGTCAGAAATACATTGGTCAGAAACACAGTGGTCACAAACACAGTTGTCAGAAACACACTGGTCAGAGGCACACTGGTAAGAAACACAGTGGTCAGAAACACAGAGGTGCAAAACACACTGGTCAGAAACACAGTGGTCAGAACCACAATGGTCAGAAACACAGTGTTCAGAAACACAGTGGTCTGAAACACAGTGGTCAGAAACACAGTGGTAAAAAACACACTTGTCAGAAACACACTGGTCAGAAACACACTGGTCAGAAACACACTGGTCAGAAACACACGGGTCAGAAATACAGTGGTCAGAAACACAGTGGTCACAGACACAGTTGTCAGAAACACACTGGTCAGAGGCACACTGGTAAGAAACACAGTGGTCAGAATCACAGAGGTCCAAAACACACTGGTCAGAAACACAGTGGTCAGAACCACAATGGTCAGAGACACAGTGGTCAGAACCACAATGGTCAGAAACACAGTGGTCAGAAACACAGTGGTCTGAAACACAGTGGTCAGAAACACAGTGGTCAGAAACAACCTGGTCAGAAACACACTGGTCAGAAACACACTGGTCAGAAACACAATGGTCAGAAACACAGTGGTCAGAAACCGAGTGGACAGAAACCCAGTGGTCAGAAACACAGTGGTCAGAAACAGAAAGGTCCGAAAGACACTGGTCAGAAACACAGTGGTCAGAAACACAGTAGTCAGAAACACAGTGGTCAGAGACACAGTGGTCAGAAACACAGTGGAAAGAAACACACTGGTCAGAGGCACACTGGTCAGTAACACAGTGGTCACAGACACTTTGGTCAGAGGTACACTGGTCAGAAACACAGTAGTCAGAATCACAGTGGTCAGAAAGGCAGTGGTCAGAAACAGAAAGGTCCGAAAGACACTGGTCAGAGACACAGTGGTCAAAATCACACTGGTCAGAAACACAGTAGTCAGAATCACAGTGGTCAGAAAGGCAGTGGTCAGAAACACAGTGGTCAGAGACACAGTGGTCAGAAACACAGTGGAAAGAAACACACTGGTCAGAGGCACACTGGTCAGAAACACAGTGGTCAGTAACACTGTGGTCAGAAAGGCAGTGGTCAGAAACACAATGGTGAGAAGCACAGGGTTCAGAAACACACTGGTCAGAAACACACTAGTCAGAAACACAGTAGTCAGAATCACAGTGGTCAGAAACACAGTGATCAGAAAACAGTGGTCAGAAACACAGTGGTCAGAAACACAGTGGTCAGAAACACGCTGGTCAGAAACACACTGGTCAGAGGCACACTGGTCAGAAAAACAGTGGTCAGAAACACAGTGGTCACAAACACAGTAGTCAGAAACTCAGTGGTCAGAGACACAGTGGTCAAAAACACAGTGGTCAGAAACACACAGGTCATAGGCACAATGGTCAGAAACACAGTGGTCAGTAACACTTTGGTCAGAAATACAGTGGTCAGAAACACAGTGGTCACAAACACAATGGTCAGAAACACAGTGGTCAGAAATACAGTGGTGAGAAGCACAGGGGTCAGAAACACACTTGTCAAAAACACACTGGTCAGAAACACAGAAGTCAGAAACACAGTGGTCAGAAACACACCGGTCAGAAACAAAGTGGTCAGAAACACTGTGGTCAGAAACACAGTGGTCAGAAGCACATGGGTCAGAAACACACTGGTCAAGAACACACTGGTCAGAAACACAGTGGTCAGAAACACAGTGGTCAGAAACACAGTGGTTAGAAACATAGTGGTCAGGAACACTGTGGTCAGAAACACAGTGGTAAGAAACATAGCGGTCAGAAACACACTGGTCGTAAACACAATGGTCAGAAACACAGTGATCAGAAACACAATGGTCAGAAACACAGTGGTCAGAAACTCAATGGTCAGAAACCCAGTGGTCAGAAACCCAGTGGTCAGAAACACAGTGGTCAGAAACACAAAGGTCCAAAAGACACTGGTCAGAAACACAGTGGTCAGAAACACAGTAGTCAGAAACACAGTGGTCAGAGACACAGTGATCAGAAACACAGTGGTCAGAAACACAGTGGTCAGAAACACAGTGGTCAGAAACACACTGGTCAGAAACACACTGGTCAGAAACACACTGGTCAGAAACACACTGGTCAGAAACACAGTGGTCAGAAACACAGTGGTCAGAAACACACTGGTCAGAAACACACTGGTCAGAAACACACTGGTCAGAAACACACTGGTCAGAAACATAGTGGTCAGAAACACAGTGGTCAGAAACAAAGTGGTCAGAAACACAGTGGTCAAAAGCACAGGGGTCAAAAACACACTGGTCCAGAACACACTGGTCAGAAACACAGTGGTCAGAAACACAGTGGTAAGAAACACACTGGTGAGAAACATAGTGGTCAGAAACACTGTGGTCAGAAACACAGTGGTCAGAAACATAGCAGTCAGAAACACACTGGTCATAAACACAATGGTCAGAAACACAGTGCTCAGAAACACAATGGTCAGAAACACAGTGGTCAGAAACACAGTGGTCAGAAACACACTGGTCAGAAACACACTGGTCAGAAACACAGTAGTCAGAAACAAAGTGGTCAGAAACACAGTGATCAGAAAACAGTGGTCAGAAACACAGTGATCAGAAAAACAGTGGTCAGAAACACAGTGGTCAGAAACACACTGGTCAGAGGCACACTGGTCAGAAAAACAGTGGTCAGAAACACAGTGGTCACAAACACAGTGGTCAGAAACTCAGTGGTCAGAGACACAGTGGTCAGAAACACAGTGGTCAGAAACACACAGGTCAGAGGCACAATGGTCAAAAACACAGTGCTCAGTAACACTTTGGTCAGAAATACAGTGGTCAAAAACACAGTGGTCACAAACACAATGGTCAGAAACACAGTGGTCAGAAACACAGTGGTGAGAAGCACAGGGGTCAGAGACACACTGGTGAAAAACACACTGGTCAGAAACACAGTGATCAGAAACACAATGGTCAGAAACATACCGGTCAGAAACAAAGTGGTCAGAAACACAGTGGTCAGAAGCACATGGGTCAGAAACACACTGGTCAAGAACACACTGGTCAGAAACACAGTGGTCAGAAACACAGTGGTCAGAAACACAGTGGTCAGAAACACATTGGTCAGAAACACACTGGTCAGAAACACATTAGTCAGAAACACAGTGGTCAGAAACACAGTGATCAGAAAAACAGTGGTCAGAAACACAGTGGTGAGAAACACATTGGTCAGAAACACACTGGTCAGAGGCACACTGGTCAGAAACACAGTGGTCAGAAACAAAATGGTCAGAAGCACAGTGGTCAGAAACACACTGGTCACAAACACAGTGGTCAGAAACACACTGGTCAGAAACACACTTGACAGAAACACACTGGTCAGAAAGACATTGGTCAGAAATACACTGGTCAGAAACACAGTGGTCAGAAACACATTGGTCAGAAACACAGTGGTCAGAAACACAGTTGTCAGAAACACAGTGGTCTGAAACACAGTGGTCAGAAACACAGTGGTCAGAAACACAGTGGTCAGAAACACAGTGGTCAGAAACACAGTGGTCAGAAACACACTGGTAAAAACACAATTGTCAGAAACACAGTGGTCAGAAACACAATGGTGAGATACACAGTGGTCAGAAACACAGTGGTCAGAAACACGGTGGTCAGAAAAACGGTGGTCAGAAACACAGTGGTCAGAAACACAGTGGTCACAGACACTTTGGTCAGAGGTACACTGGTCAGAAACACAGTGGTCAGAAATGGAGTGGTCAGAAACACAGTGGTCAGAAACACAGTGGTCATACACACAATGGTCAGAAATACACTGGTCAGAAGCACAGTGGTCAGAAACACACTGGTCAGAAACACAGTGGTCAGAAACACACTGGTCAGAAATACAAAGGTCCGAAACACAGTGGTCAGAAAGACACTTGTCAGATACACAGTGGTCAGAAACACACTGGTCAGAAACACACTGGTCAGAAACACACTGGTCACAAACACACTGGTCAGAAACACTCTGGTCAGAAACACACTGGTCAGAAACACACTGGTCAGAAACACAGTGGTCAGAAATACACTGGTCAGAAACACACTGGTCAGAAACACACTGGTCAGAAACACACTGGTCAGAAACACAGTGGACAGAAACACAGTGGTCAGAAACACAGTGGTCAGAAACACAGTGGTCAGAAACACACTGGTCAGAAACACAGTGGTCAGAAATACACTGGTCAGAAACACACTGGTCAGAAACACACTGGTCAGAAACACACTGGTCAGAAACACAGTGGACAGAAACACAGTGGTCAGAAACACAGTGGTCAGAAACACAGTGGTCGGAAACACATTGGTCAGAAACACAGTGGTCAGAAACACAGTGGTCAGAAACACAGTGGTCAAAATCACATTGGTTAGAAACACACTAGTCTGAAACACACTGGTCAGAAACACACTGGTCATAAACACACTGGTCAGAAACACAGTGGTCAGAAGCACAGTGGTCAGAATGACAGTGGTCAGAAACACAGTGGTCAGAAACACAGTGGTCAGAAACACAGCGGTCAGAAAAACAGTGGTCAAAAACACAGTGGTCAGAAACACAGTTGTCAGAAACACAGCGGTCAGAAACACAGTGGTCAGAAACACAGTGGTCAGAAACACAATACTCAAAAACGCACTGGTCAGAGGCACACTGGTCAGAAACACAGCAGTCAGGAATACAGTGGTCTGAAACAAACTGGTCAGAAACACAGTAGTTAGAAAAACATTGGTCAGAAACACACTGGTCAGAAATACAGTGGTCAGAAACAGAGTGGTCAGAAACACAGGGGTCAGAAACACAGTGGTCGGAAACACACTAGGCAGAAACACACTGGTCAGAAACACAGTGATCACAAACACACTGGTCAGAAACACAGTGGTCAGAAACACAGTGGTCAGAAACACAGTGGTCAGAAACAGACTGGTCAGAGGCACACTGGTCAGAAACACAGTGATCAGAAACACAGTGGTCAGAAACACACTGATCAGAAACACAATGGTCAAAAACACAGTGGTCAGGAACACAATGGTGATAAACACACTCTTCAAAAACACAGTGGTCAGAAACACAGTGGTCAGAAACACAGTGGTCAGAAACACACTGGTCAGAAACACAGTGGTCAGAAACACACTGATCAGAAACACACAGGTCAAAAACACAGTGGTCAGGAACACAATGGTGAGAAACACACTCTTCAAAAACACAGTGGTCAGAAACACAGTGGTCAGAAACACAGTGGTCAGAAACACAGTGGTCAAAAATTCACTGGTCAGAGGCACACTTGTCAGAAACATAGCGGTGAGAAATACAGTGGTCAGAAACAAACTGGTCAGATACACAGTGGTGAATGAAACACAGTGGTCAGAAACACACTGGTAAGAAACAAAGTGGTCAGAAACACAGTGGTCAGAATCACAGTAGTCAGAAACACAGTGGTCAGAAACACACTGGTCTGAAACACACTGGTCAGAAACACACTGGTAAGAAACAAAGTGGTCAGAAACACAGTGGTCAGAATCACAGTAGTCAGAAACACAGTGGTCAGAAACACACTGGTCTGAAACACACTGGTCAGAAACACAGTGGTCAGAAACACACAGATGAGAAACACAGTGGTCAGAAACACAGTGGTCAGAAACACAGTGGTCAGGGACACAGTGGTCATAAACACACTGGTCAGAAAGACACTGGTCAGAAACATAGTGGTCAGAAACACAGTGGTCAGAGACACAGTGGTCAGAAACACACTGGTCAGAGGCACACTAGTCAGAAACACAGTGGTCAGAAACACATTGGTCAGAAACACAGTGGTCAGAAACACAGTGGTCAGAAACACAGTGGTCAGAATCACAGTGGTCAGAAACACAGAGGTCATAAACACACTGGTCAAAAATATAGTGGTCAGAAACACAGTGGTCAGAAACACACTGGTCAGAAACACACTGGTCAGAAACACAGGGGTCGGATACACAGTGGTCAGAAACACAGTGGTCAGAAACACAGTGGTCAGAAACACACTGGTCTGAAACACACTGGTCAGAAACACAGTGGTCAGAAACACACTGGTCTGAAACACACTGGTCAGAAACACAGTGGTCAGAAACACACTGGTCTGAAACACACTGGTCAGAAACACAGTGGTCAGAGACACAGTGGTCAGAAACACAGTGATCAGAAAAACAGTGGTCAGAAACACAGTGGTCATAAACACAGTGGTCAGAAACACACTAGTCAGAAACACAGTGGTCAGAAACACACTGGTCAGAAACACATTGGTCGGAAACACAGTAGTTAGAAACACAGTGGTCAGAAACACAGTGGTCAGAAACACACTGGTGTGAAACACACTGGTCAGAAACACAGTCCTCAGAAACACACGGGTCAGAAACACAGTTGTGAGAAACACAATGGTCAGAAACACAGTGGTCAGAAACACAGTGGTCAGAAACAAACTGGTCAGAAACACACTGGTCAGAAACACAGTGGTGAGAACACACTTGTCTGAAACACAGTGGTCAGAAACAACCTGGTCAGAAACACAGTGGTGAGAAACAAAGTGGACAGAAATGTACTGGTCAGAGGCACATTGGTCAGAAACACTGTGGTCTGAAACACAGTGGTCAGAAACACAATGGTCAGAAACACAGTGGTCAGAGACACAGTGGTCAGAAACAAAGTGGTCAGAAAAACACTGGTCAGAGGCACACTGGTCAGAATCAAAGTAGTCAGAAACACAGATGTCAGAAACACAGTGGTCAGAAACACAGTGGTCAGAAGCACAGTGGTCAGAAACACACTGGTCAGAAAGAAAGTGGGCAAAAACACCCTGGTCAGAAATACACTGGTCAGAAACACACTGGTCAGAAACACAGTAGATAGAAACACACTGGTCAGAGGGACTCTGGTCAGAAACACACTGGTCAGAAACACAGTGGTCAAAAACACAATGGTCAGAAACACACTGGTCAAAAACACACTGGTCAGATACACAGTGGTCAGAAACACCGTGGTCAGAACACAGTGGTCTGAAACACCGTGGTCAGAAACACAGTGATCAGAAATAAAGTGGTCAGAAACACACTGGTCAGAAAGACACTGGTGAGAAACACAGTGGTCAGAAACACAGAGGTCTGAAACACAGTGATCAGAATGACACTGGTCAGAAACAAACTGGTCAGAAACACAGTGGTCAAAAACACAGTGGTCAGAAACACACTGGTCAGAAACACACTGGTCAGAAACACTGTGGTCAGAAACACAGTGTTCAGAAACACAGTGGTCAGAAACACACAGGTCTCAAACACAGTGGTCAGAAACACAGTGGTTAGAAACACAGTGGTCAGCAACACACTGGTCAGAAACACACTGGTCGTAAACACAGTCGTCAGAAAAACAGTGGAAAGAAACACACTGGTTAGAAACACAGTGGTCAGAAACACAGTGGTCAGAAACACACTGGGCAGAAACACACTCGCGAGAAACATAGTGGTCAGAAACACAGTGGTCAGAAACAGAGTGGTCAGAAACACAGTGGTCAGAAACACACTGGTCTGAAACACACAGGTTAGAAACACAGTGGTCAGAAACACACTGGTTAGAAACACAGTGGTCAGAAACACACTGGTCTGAAACACACAGGTTAGAAACACAGTGGTCAGAAACACACTGGTTAGAAACACACTGGTCAGAAACACACTGGTCAGAAACACAGTGGTCAGAAACACAGTGATCAGAACCGAAGTGATCAGAAAAACAGTGGTCAGAACTACAGTGATCAGAAACGCAGTGTTCAGAAACACACTGGTCAGAAACACAGTGATCATAAACACGCTGGTCAGAAACACATTGGTCGGAAACACAGTGGTCAGAAACAGAGTGGTCAGATACACAGTGGTCAGAAGCACACTGGTCTCAAACACACTGGTCAGAAACACAGTCGACAGAAACACACTGGTCAGAAACACAGTGGTGATAATCACAGTTGTTAGAAACACAGTGGTGAGAAACACACTGGTCAGAAACACAGAGGTCAGAAACATAGTGGTCAGAAATTCAATGGTCAGAGGCACACAAGTCCGAAACACAGTGGTCAGAAACACGATGGTCAGGAACACAGTGGTCAGAAACACAGTAGTCAGAGACACAGTGGTCAGAAACACAGTGGTCAGAAACACACTGGTCAGAGGCACACTGGTCAGAAACACAGTGGTCAGAAACACAGTGGTCAGAAACACAGTGGTCTGAAACATAGTGGTCAGAAACCCAGTGGTCAGGAACACACTGGTCAGAAACACAGTAGACAGAAACACACTGGTTAGAGGCACACTGGTCAGAAACACAGTAGTCAGAAACACAGTTGTCATAAACACACTGATCAGAAACACAGTGGTCAGAAACACACTGTTGAGAAACACAGTGGTCAGAAACACACTGGTCAGAAACCCAGTGGTCAGAAACAGACGCTTCAGAAACACAGTGGTCAGAAACACACTCGTCAGAACCACAGGGGTCAGAAACACACTGGTCAGAAACACATTGGTCTGAAACAAACTGGTCAGAAACACAGTGGTCAGAAACACAGTGGTAAGAAACATAGTGGTCAGAAACACAGTGGTCAGAAACACACTGGTTGTAAACACAGTGGTCAGAAACACAGTAGTTAGAAACACAATGGTCAGATACACAGTGGTCAGAAACACAGTGGTCAGAAACACAGTGGTCAGAAACACACTGGTTGTAAACACAGTGGTCAGAAACACAGTAGTTAGAAACACAATGGTCAGATACACAGTGGTCAGAAACACAGTGGTCAGAAACACAGTGGTCAGATACAAAATGGTCAAAAAGACAGTGGTCAGAAACACACTGGTCACAAAGACAGTGGTCAGAAACACACTGGTCAGAAACACACTTGACAGAAACACACTGGTCAGAAACACATTGGTCAGAAATACACTGGTCAGAAATACAGTGGTCAGAAACACATTGGTCAGAAACACAGTGGTCAGAAACACAGTGGTCAGAAACACAGTGGTCAGAAACACAGTGGTCAGAAACACAGTGGTCAGAAACACACTGGTCGTGAACACAATTGTCAGAAACACAGTGGTCAGAAACACAATGGTGAGATACACATTGGTCAGAAACACAGTGGTCAGAAACACACTGGTCACAGACACACTGGTCAGAGGTACACTGGTCAGAAACACAGTGGTCAGAAACGCAGTGGTCAGAAACACAGTGGTCAGAAACACAGTGGTCATACACACAATGGTCAGAAATACACTGGTCACAAGCACAGTGGTCAGAAACACACAGGTCAGAAACACAGTGGTCAGAAACACAGTGGTCAGAAATGCAAAGGTCCGAAACACAGTGGTCAGAAAAACACTTGTCAGATACACAGTGGTCAGAAACACACTGGTCAGAAACACACTGGTCAAAAACACACTGGTCAAAAACACACTGGTCAGAAACACACTGGTCAGAAACACACTGGTCAGAAACACAGTGGTCAGAAACACACTGGTCAGAAACACACTGGTCAGAAACACAGTGGTCAGAAATACACTGGTCAGAAACACACTGGTCAGAAACACACTGGTCAGAAACACACTGGTCAGAAACACAGTGGACAGAAACACAGTGGTCAGAAACACAGGGGTCAGAAACACAGTGGTCGGAAACACATTGGTCAGAAAGACAGTGGTCAGAAACACAGTGGTCAGAAACACAGTGGTCAAAATCACACTGGTTAGAAACACACTAGTCAGAAACACACTGGTCAGAAACACACTGGTCAGAAACACACTGGTCAGAAACACTGTGGTCAAAAGCACAGTGGTCAGAATGACAGTGGTCAGAAACACAGTGGTCAGAAACACAGTGGTCAGAAACACAGTGGTCAGAAAAACAGTGGTAAAAAACACAGTGGTCAGAAACACAGTTGTCAGAAACACAGCGGTCAGAAACACAGTGGTCAGAAACACAATACTCAAAAACGCACTGGTCAGAGGCACACTGGTCAGAAACACAGCAGTCAGGAATACAGTGGTCAGAAACAAACTGGTCAGAAACACAGTAGTTAGAAAAACAGTGGTCAGAAACACACTGGTCAGAAATACAGTGGTCAGAAACACAGTGGTCAGAAACACA
>SZWC01004395.1:138618-157255 GCA_023375785.1 Penium margaritaceum
TGGTCAGAAACACAGTGGTCAGAAACACAGTGGTGAGAAACAAAGTAGTCAGGAAATAGTGGTCAGAAACACAGTGGTCAGAAACACAGTGGTCACAAACACACCTGTCAGAAACACAGTGGTCACAAACACATTGGTCAGAAACACAGTGGTCAGAAACATACTGGTGAGAAACACGGTGGTCAGAAACACAGTGGTCAGAAACACAGTGGTCAGAAACACACTGGTCAGAAACACAGTGGTCAGAAACACACTGGTCAGAAAGCACAGGGGTCAGAAACACACTGGTCAAAAACACACTGATCAGAAATGCACTGGTCAGAAACACAGTCGTCAGAAACACAGTGGTTAGAAACACAGTGCTCAGAAACACAGTGGTCAGAAGCACAGGGGTCAGATACACACTAGTCAGAAACACAGTGGTCAGAAACACAGTGGTCAGAAACACAGTGGTCAGAAACACAGTGGTCAGAAGCACAGGGGTCAGATACACACTAGTCAGAAACACAGTGGTCAGAAACACAGTGGTCAGAAACACAGTGGTCAGAAACACACTGGTCAGAAACACACTGGTCAGAGGCACACTGGTCGCAAACACAGTGATCAGAAATACAGTGGTCAGAAACAAAGTGGTCAGGAACACACTGGTCAGAAACACACTGGACAGAAACACAGTGGTCAGTAAAACAGTGGTCAGAAACACAGTGGTCAGAAACACACTGGTCTGAAACACACTGGTCAGAAACACACTGGTCAGAAGCACACTGGTCAGAAACACAGTGCTCAGGAACACACTGATCAGAAACACATTGGTCGGAAACACAATGGTCAAAAACACAGTGGTCAGAAACACAGTGGTCAGAAACACACTGGTCTGAAACACACTGGTCAGAAACACAGTGGTCAGAAACACCCTGGTCAGAAACACAGTGGTCAGAAACACGGTGGACAGAAGCACCCTGGTCAGAAAATCACTGGTCAAAAACACAGTGCTCAGATACACAGTGGTCAGAAACACAGTGGTAAGAAACACAGTGGTCAGAAACACACTGGTCAGAAACACAGTGGTAAGAAAAACACTGGTCAGAAAAACACTGGTCACAAACACAATGGTAAGAAACACAGAGGTCAGAAACACACTGTTCAGAAACACAGTGGTCAGAAACACAGTGGTAAGAAACACAGTGGTCAGAAACACACTGGTCAGAAACACAGTGGTAAGAAAAACACTGGTCAGAAAAACACTGGTCACAAACACAATGGTAAGAAACACAGAGGTCAGAAACACACTGTTCAGACACACAGTGGTCAGAAACACAGCGGTCACAAACACAGTGGTCAGAAAAACTCTTTTCTGAAACACACTGGTCAGAAACACAGTGATCAGAAACACACTGGTCAGAAACACAGTGGTGAGAAACACAGTGGTCAGAAACACACTGGTCAGAAAGACACTGGTCTGAAACACACTCGTCAGAAACACAGTGGTCAGTAACACACTGGTCAGAAACACACTTGTCAGAAATACACTGGTCAGAAAAACAGTGGTCAGAAATACAGAGGTCAGAAACACACTGGTCAGAGGTACACTGGTACGAAACACAGTGGTCAGAAACACAGTGGTAAGAAACACACTGGTCAGAAACACACTGGTCAGAAAACATTGGTCACAAACATCGTGGTGAGAAACACACTGGGCAGAAAAACACTGGTCAGAAAACACACTGGTCAGAAACACAGTGGTCAGAAACACAGCGGTCACAAACACAGTGGTCAGAAACACACTCGTCTGAAACACACTCATCAGAAACACAGTGGTCAGAAACACACTGGTCAGAAACATAGTGGTGAGAAACACAGTGGTCAGAAACACACTGGTCAGAAACACACTGGTCAGAAACACACTGGTCAGAAACACAGTGGTCAGAAACACACTGGTCAGAAACACAAAGGTAAGAAACACAATGGTCAGAAACACACTGGTCAGAAACACAGCGGTGAGAAACACAGTGGTCAGAAACACAGTGGTCAGAAACACAGTGGTCAGAAATTCACTGGTCAGAGGCACACTGGTCAGAAATTCAGTGGTCAGAAACAGAGTGGTCAGAAATACAATGGTCAGAAACACAGTGGTCAGAAACACAGTGGTCAGAAACACAGTGTCCAGAAACACGGTGGTCAGAAACACAGTGGTCAGAAACACACAGGTCAGAAACACAGTGGTCCGAAACACAGTGGTCACAAACACAGTGGTCACAAACACAGTGGTCAGAAACACAGTGGTGAGAAACACACTGGTCAGAAACACAGTGGTCAGAAAAACAGTGGTCAGAAACACAGTGGTCAGAAACACACTATTCAGAAACACCGTGGTCAGAAACACAGTGGTCAGAAACACACTGGGCATAAACACAGTGGTAAGAAGCACAGTGGTCAGGAACACAGTGGTCAGAAACACACCGGTCAGAAACACACTGGACAGAAACACAGTGGTAAGAAACACATTGGTCAGAAACACACTGGTCAGAAACACATTGGTCAGAAACACACTGGTCAGAAACACAGCTTCAGAAACACTTTGGTCAGAAACACAGTCATCAGAAACACAGTCATCAGATACACAGTGGACAGAAACACAGTGGTCAGAAACACAGTGGTCAGAAACACACTGGTCATAACTACACTGGTCAGAAACACAGTGGTCAGAAACACACTGGTCAGAAACACACTGGTCAGAAATACAATGGTCAGAAACACAGAGGTCAGAAACACAGTGGTCATAAACACAGTGGTCAGAAACACAGTGGTCATAAACACAGTGGTCAGAAACACAGTGGTCAGAAACACAATGGTCAGAAACACAGTGGTCAGAAACACACTGGTCTGAAACACATCTTTCAAAAACACACTGGTCAGAAACATAGTGGTCAGAAACACGGTGGTCAAAAACACAGTGGTCAGAAACACAGTGGTCTGAAACACAGTGGTCATAAACACAGTGGTCCAAAACACACTGGTAAGAAACAGACTGGTCAGAAAAACAGTGGTCAGAAACACACTGGTCAGAAACACACCGGTGGGAAACACAGTGGTCAGAAACACACGTGTCAGAAACAGAGTGGTCAGAAACACATTCGTCAGAAATACAGTGGTCAGAAACACACTGGTCAGAAACACACCGGTGGGAAACACAGTGGTCAGAAACACACGTGTCAGAAACAGAGTGGTCAGAAACACATTCGTCAGAAATACAGTGGTCAGAAACACACTGGTCAGAAACACAGTGGTCAGAAACACAGTGGTCAGAAACACAGTGGTCAGAAACACAGTGGTAAGAAACACAGTGGTCAGAAATGCACTGGTTAGAAACACACTGGTCAGAAAGACACTGGTCAAAAGCACACTGGTCAGAAACACAGTGGTCAGAAACACAGTGGTAAGAAACACAGTGGTCAGAAATGCACTGGTTAGAAACACACTGGTCAGAAAGACACTGGTCAAAAGCACACTGGTCAGAAACACAGTGGTCAAAAACACAGTGGTCAGAAACACAGTGGTCGTAAACACAGTGGTCATAAACACACTGGTCAGAAACACAGTGGTCAGAAAGACAGTGGCCAGAAACACAGTGGTCAAAAACACACTGGTCAGAAACACACTGGTCAGAAACACAGTGGTCATAAACACAGTTGTCAGAAACACAGTGGTCAGAAACACAGTGGTCAGAAACACACTGGTCAGAAACACAGTGGTCAGAAACACACTGGTCAGAAACAGAGTGGTCAGAAACACACTAGTCAGAAACACAGTGGTCAGAAACACAGTGGTCAGAAACACACTGGTCAGAAACACAGTGGTCAGAAACACACTGGTCAGAAACAGAGTGGTCAGAAACACACTAGTCAGAAACACAGTGGTCAGAAATACAGTGGTCAAAAACACACTGCTCAGAAACACAGTGGTCAGAAATACACTGGTCAGAAACATATTGGACAGAAACACACTGCTCAGAAACACAATGGTCAGAAACACACTGGTCAGAATCACAGTGGTCAGAAACACAGTGGTCAGAAACACACTGGTCAGAAACATAGTGGTCAGAAACACAGTGGTTTGAAACACACTGGTGATAAACACAGTGGTCAGAAACACACTGGTGAGAAACACAGTGGTCAGAAACACAGTGGTTAGAAACACACTGGTAAGAAACACACTGGTCAGAAACAAAGCTTCAGAAACACACTGGTCAGAAACACAGTCATCAGAAACACAGTCATCAGATACACAGTGGTCAAAAACACAGTGGTCACAAAGAAAGTTGGCAGAAACACAGTGGTCAGAAACACAGTGGTCATAACTACACTGGTCAGAAACACAGTGGTCAGAAACACACTGGTCAAAAAAACACTGGTCAAAATACAATGGTCAGAAACACAGTGGTCAGAAACACAGTGGTTATAAACACAGTGGTCAGAAACACAGTGGTCAGCAACACAGTGGTCATAAACACAGTGGTCAGAAACACAGTGGTCAGAAACACAGTGGTCAGAAACACACTGGTCTGAAACACACCGTTCAAAAACACAGGAGTCAGAACCAAACTGGTTATATACACACTGGTAAGAAACACACTGGTCAGAAACACACTGGTAAGAAACACACTGATCAGAAACACACTGGTCAGAAACACAGTGGTCAAAAACACACTAGTCAGAAACACACAGGTCAGAAACACACTGGTCAGAAACACACTGGTGAGAAACACAGTGGTCAGAAACACAGTGGTCAGAAACACACTTGTCAGAAACACAGTGGTCAGAAACACAGTGGTCAGAAACGCAGTGGTCAGAAACACACTGGTCAGAAACACAATGGTCAGAAACACAGTGGTCAGAAACGCAGTGGTCAGAAACACACTGGTCAGAAACACAATGGTCAGAAACACAGTCATAAGAAACACAAAGGGCAGAAACACAGTGGTCAGAAACACACTGGTCAGAAACACAATTCTCAGAAACACAGAGGTCGGAAACACACTGGTCAGAAACACAGTGGTCAGAAACACAGTGGTCAAAAACAAAGTGGTCAGAAACACAGTGGTCAGAAACACAGTGGTCAGAAATTGACTGGTTAGAAACACACTGGTCAGAAAAACACTGGTCAGAAACACACTGGTCAGAAACACAGTGGTCAGAAACACAGTGGTCATAAACGAAGTGGTCAGAAACACAGTGGTCAGAAACACAGTGGCCAGAAACACAGTGGTCAGAAACAGACTAGTCAGAAACACACTGGTCAGAAACACAGTGGTCAAAAACACAGTAGTCAGAAACACACTGGTCAGAAACACAGTGGTCAGAAACACACTGGTCAGAAACACACTGGTCAGAAACACAGTGGTCAAAAACACAGTAGTCAGAAACACACTGGTCAGAAACACAGTGGTCAGAAACACACTGGTCAGAAACACACTGGTCAGAAACACAGTGGTCAGAAACACAATGGTCAGAAACACAGTGGTCAGAAACACCGTGGTCAGAAACACCTTGGTCAGAAACACAGTGGTCAGAAACACAGTGGTCAGAAATACACTGGTCAGAAATACAATGGTCAGAAACACACTGCTCAGAAACACACTGGTCAGAAACACAGTGTTGAGAAAGACATTGGTCAGAAACACACTGGTCAGAAACACAGTGGTCACAAACACACTGGTCAGAAACACAGTCGTCAGAAACACAGTCATCAGAAACACAGTGGTCAGGAACACAGTGCTCAGAAACACAGTGCTCAGAAACACAGTGGTCAGAATTACACTGGTAAGAAACACAGTGGTCAGAAACACACTGGTCAGAAACACACTGGTTGCAAACACACTGGTTAGAAACACAGTGGTCAGAAACTCAGTGGTCAGAAACACAGAGGTCAGAAACACACAGTGGTCAGAAACACAGTGGTCAGAAACACAGTGGTCAGAAATACAGTGGTCAGAAACGCACTTGTCAGAAACACAGTGGTCAGAAACACAGTGGTCAGAAACACAATGGTAAGAAACACAGTGCTCAGAAACACAGTGGTCAGAAACACACTGGTCAGAAACACACTGGTCAGAAACACAGTGGTCAGAGACACACTGGTCAGAAACACAGTAGTCAGAAACACATTGGTTAGAAACACACTGGTCAGAAGCACACTGGTCAGAAACACACTGGTCAGAAACACACTGGTCAGAAACACAGTCATCAGAAACACAGTGGTCAGAAATACAGTGGTCAGAAACACAGTGGTCAGAAACAAAGTGGTCAGAAACACAGTGGCCAGAAACATAGTGGTCAGAAACACACTGGTCAGAAACACACTGGTCAGAAACACACTGGTCAGAAACACAGTGGTTACAAACACAGTGGTTAGAAACACAGTGGTCAGAAACACACTGGTCAGAAACACAGTGGTAAAAAACACACTGGTCGGAAACACAGTGGTCAGAAACACACTGGTCAGAAACACAGTGGTCAGAAATACAATGGTCAAAAGCACACTGGTCAGAAACACAGTGGTAAGAAACACAGTGGTCAGGAATACGGTTGTCAGAAACACACTGGTAAGAAACACACTGGTCAGAGACACACTGGTCAGCAACACAGTGGTCAGAAACACGGTGGTCAGAAACACAGCGGCCAGAAACACACTGGTTAGAAACATTGTGGTCAGAAACACAGTGGTCAGAAACACAGTTGTTAGGAACACAGTTGTCAGAAACACATAGGTCAGAAACACAGTGGTCAGTAACACACTGCTCAGAAACACAATGGTCCGAAACACACTGGTCAGAATCACAATGGTCGGAAACACAGTGGTCAGAAACACACTGGTCAGAAACACAGTGGTCAGAAACACAGTGGTTAGAAACACACTGGTCAGAAGCACACTGGTCAGAAACACACTGGTCAGAAACATACTGGTCAGAAACACAGTTGTCAGAGACACACTGGTCAGAAACACAGTGGTCAGAAACACACTGCTCAGAAACACAATGGTCCGAAACACACTGGTCAGAATCACAATGGTCGGAAACACAGTGGTCAGAAACACACTGGTCAGAAACACAGTGGTCAGAAACACAGTGGTCAGAAACACATTGGTCAGAAACACAGTGATCAGAAACACAGTGGTCAAAAACACAGTAGTCAGAAACACACTGGTCAGAAACACAGTGGTCAGAAACACAGTGCGCAGAAACACAGTGGTCAGAAACACACTGGTCAGAAACACAGTGGTCACAAAGACAGTGTTAAAAAAAACATCGGTCAGAAACACAGTGGTCAGAAACACAGTGGTCAGAAACACAGTGGTCAGAAACACACTGGTCAGAAACACAGTCATCAGAAACACAGTGGTCAGAAACACAGTGGTAAGAAACACAGTGGTCAGAAAGACAGTGGTCAGAAACACAGTGGTCAGAAACACAGTGGTCAGAAATACACTGGTCAGAAATACAATGGTCAGAAACACACTGGTCAAAAACGCAGTCATCAGAAACACAGTGGTCAGAAACACAGTGCTCAGAATTACAGTGGTCAGAAACACAGTGGTCAGAAACATCGTGGTCAGAATTACACTGGGAAGAAACACAGTGGTCAGAAACACACTGGTCAGAAACACACTGATTGCAAACACACTGGTCAGAAACACAGTGGTCAGAAACACAGTGGTCAGAAACACAGTGGTCAGAAACACAGAGGTCAGAAACTCACTGTTCAGAAACACAGTGGTCAGAAACACAGTGGTCAGCAATACAGTGGTCAGAAACACACTGGTCAGAAACACAGTGGTCAGAAACACAGTGGTCAGAAACACAGTGGTAAGAAACACAATGCTCAGAAACACGGTTGTCACAAACACACTGGTCAGAAACGCACTGGTCAGAAACACAGTGGTCAGAGACACAGTGGTCAGAAACACAGTGGTCAGAAACACGGTGGTTAGAAACACACTGGTCAAAAGCACACTGGTCAGAAACACACTGGTCAGAAACACACTGGTCAGAAACACAGTGGTCAGAAACACAGTGGTCAGAAACACAGTGATCAGAAACACTGTGGTCAGAAACACAGTGGTCAGAAACACAGTGGTCAGAAACACAGTGGTCAGAAATACACTGGTCAGAAACACAGTGGTCAGAAACACACTGGTCAGAAACACACTGGTTACAAACACACTGGTCAAAAACACGGTGGTCAGAAACACAGTTGTCAGAAACACAGTGGTCAGAAACACAGTGGTCACAAACACACTGGTCAGAAACACAGTGGTCAGAAACACAGTGGTCACAAATACAGTGGTCAGAAACACACTGGTCAGAAACACAGTGGTCAGAAACACAGTGGTCAGAAACACAGTGGTAAGAAACACAGTGCTCAGAAACACAGTGGTCAGAAACACACTGGTCAGAAACACCGTCATCAGAAACACAGTGGTCAGAAATACAGTGGTCAGAAACACAGTGGTCAGCAACACAGTGGTCAGAAACACAGTGGTTAGAAACACACTGGTCAGAAGCACACTGGTCAGAAACACAGTGGTCAGCAACACAGTGGTCAGAAACACAGTGGTTAGAAACACACTGGTCAGAAGCACACTGGTCAGAAACACAGTGGTCAGCAACACAGTGGTCAGAAACACAGTGGTTAGAAACACACTGGTCAGAAGCACACTGGTCAGAAACACAGTGGTCAGCAACACAGTGGTCAGAAACACAGTGGTTAGAAACACACTGGTCAGAAGCACACTGGTCAGAAACACAGTGGTCAGCAACACAGTGGTCAGAAACACAGTGGTTAGAAACACACTGGTCAGAAGCACACTGGTCAGAAACACAGTGGTCAGCAACACAGTGGTCAGAAACACAGTGGTTAGAAACACACTGGTCAGAAGCACACTGGTCAGAAACACAGTGGTCAGCAACACAGTGGTCAGAAACACAGTGGTCAGCAACACAGTGGTCAGAAACACAGTGGTCAAAAACACAGTAGTCAGAAACACACTAGTCAGAAACACACTGGTCAGAAACTCAATGGTCAGAAACACAGTGGTCACAAACACATTGGTCAGAAACACAGTGATCAGAAACACAGTGGTCAAAAACACAGTAGTCAGAAACACACTAGTCAGAAACACAGTGGTCAGAAACACAGTGCGCAGAAAAACGGTGGTCAGAAACACACTGGTCAGAAACACAGTGGTCAGAAACACAGTGGTCAGAAACACACTGGTCAGAAACACAGTCATCAGAAACACAGTAGTCAGAAACACATAGTCGGAAACACAGTGGTCAGAAAGACAGTGGTCAGAAACACAGTGGTCAGAAACACAGTGGTCAGAAATACACTGGTCAGAAATACAATGGTGAGAAACATACTGGTCAGAAACGCAGTCATCAGAAACACAGTGGTCAGAAACACAGTGCTCAGAAACACAGTGGTCAGAAACACAGTGGTCAGAAACATCGTGGTCAGAATAACACTGGGAAGAAACACAGTGGTCAGAAACACACTGGTCAGAAACACACTGGTTACAAACACACTGGTCAGAAACACAGTGGTCAAAAACACAGTGGTCAGAAACACAGTGGTCAGAAATACAGAGGTCAGAAACTCACTGTTCAGAAACACACTGGTCAGAAACACAGTGGTCAGCAATACAGTGGTCAGAAACACACTGGTCAGAAACACAGTGGTCAGAAACACAGTGGTCAGAAACACAGTGGTAAGAAACACAATGCTCAGAAACACGGTTGTCACAAACACACTGGTCAGAAACACACTGGTCAAAGACACACTGGTCAGAAACACAGTGGTCAGAACACGGTGGTTAGAAACACCGTGGCCAAAAGAACACTGGTCAGAAACACACTGGTCAGAAACACACTGGTCAGAAACACAGTGGTCAGGAACACAGTGGTCAGAAACACTGTGGTCAGAAACACAGTGGTCAGAAACACACTGGTCAGAAACACCGTCATCAGAAACACAGTGGTCAGAAATACAGTGGTCAGAAACACAGTGATCAGAAACACTGTGGTCAGAAACACAGTGGTCAGAAACACACTGGTCAGAAACACCGTCATCAGAAACACAGTGGTCAGAAATACAGTGGTCAGAAACACAGTGATCAGAAACACTGTGGTCAGAAACACAGTGGTCAGAAACAGAGTGGTCAGAAATACACTGGTCAGAAACACAGTGGTCAGAAACACAGTGGTCAGAAACACACTGGTCAGAAACACAGTCGTCAGAAACACAGTCATCAGAAACACAGTGGTCAGAAACACTGTGGTCAGAAACACACTGGTCAGAAACACACTGGTTACAAACACACTGGTCAGAAACACGGTGGTCAGAAACACAGTGGTCAGAAACACAGTGGTCAGAAAAACAGTGGTTACAAACACACTGGTCAGAAACACAGTGGTCAGAAATACAGTGGTCAGAAACACACTGGTCAGAAACACAGTCGTCAGAAACACAGTCATCAGAAACACAGTGGTCAGAAACACTGTGGTCAGAAACACAGTGGTCAGAAACAGAGTGGTCAGAAATACACTGGTCAGAAACACAGTGGTCAGAAACACAGTCGTCAGAAACACACTGGTCAGAAACACAGTGGTCCGAAACACACTGGTCAGAAATACAGTGGTCAGAAATACAGTGGTCAAAAACACACTGGTCAGAAACACAGTGGTCAGAAATACAGTGGTCAGAAACACACTGGTCAGAAACACAGTCGTCAGAAACACAGTCATCAGAAACACAGTGGTCAGAAACACTGTGGTCAGAAACACAGTGGTCAGAAACAGAGTGGTCAGAAATACACTGGTCAGAAACACAGTGGTCAGAAACACAGTCGTCAGAAACACACTGGTCAGAAACACAGTGGTCCGAAACACACTGGTCAGAAATACAGTGGTCAGAAATACAGTGGTCAAAAACACACTGGTCAGAAACACAGTGGTCAGAAATACAGTGGTCAGAAACACACTGGTCAGAAACACAGTCGTCAGAAACACAGTCATCAGAAACACAGTGGTCAGAAACACTGTGGTCAGAAACACAGTGGTCAGAAACAGAGTGGTCAGAAATACACTGGTCAGAAACACAGTGGTCAGAAACACAGTCGTCAGAAACACACTGGTCAGAAACACAGTGGTCCGAAACACACTGGTCAGAAATACAGTGGTCAGAAATACAGTGGTCAAAAACACACTGGTCAGAAACACAGTGGTCAGAAACACACTAGTCAGAAACACACTGGTCAGAAACTCAATGGTCAGAAACACAGTGGTCACAAACACATTGGTCAGAAACACAGTGATCAGAAACACAGTGGTCAAAAACACAGTGGTCTGAAACACACTGGTCAGAGACACAGTGGTCAGAAACACAGTGGTCAGAAACACAGTGGTCAGAAACACAGTGGTCAGAAACACAGTGGTCAGAAACACAGTGGTCAGAAATACACTGGTCAGAAATACAATGGTCAGAAACACACTGGTCCGAAACGCAGTCATCAGAAACACAGTGGTCAGAAACACAGTGGTCAGCAATACAGTGGTCAGAAACACACTGGTCAGAAACACAGTGGTCAGAAACACAGTGGTCAGAAACACAGTGGTAAGAAACACAGTGCTCAGAAACACGGTGGTCAGAAACACACTGGTCAGAAACAAAGTGGTCAGAGACACAATGGTCAGTAACACAATGGTCAGAAACACAGTGGTTAGAAACACACTGGTCAAAAGCACACTGGTCAGAAACACACTGGTCAGAAACACATTGGTCAGAAACACAGTGGTCAGAAACACAGTGGTCAGAAACACAGTGGTCAGAAACACACTGGTCAGAAACACACTGGTCAGAAACACAGTCATCAGAAACACAGTGGTCAGAAATACAGTGATCAGAAACACAGTGATCAGAAACACTGTGGTCAGAAATACACTGGTCAGAAACACAGTGGTCAGAAACACAGTGGTCAAAAACACACTGGTCAGAAACACAGTCGTCATAAACACAGTCATCAGAAACACAGTGGTCAGAAACACAGTGGTCAGAAACACACTGGTCAGAAACACACTGGTCAGAAACACAGTGGTCAAAAACACACTGGTCAGAAACACAGTCGTCATAAACACAGTCATCAGAAACACAGTGGTCAGAAACACAGTGGTCAGAAACACACTGGTCAGAAACACACTGGTTAGAAACACACTGGTCAGAAACACGGTGGTCATAAACACAGTGGTCAGAAACACAGTGGTCGGAAACACAGTGATTAGAAACACACTAGTCAAAAGCACACTGGTCAGAAACACACTGGTCAGAAACACACTGGTCAGAAACACACTGGTCAGAAACACAGTGGTCAGAAACACAGTGGTCAGAAACACACTGGTCAGAAACACACTGGTCAGAAACACAGTCATCAGAAACACAGTGGTCAGAAATACAGTGGTCAGAAACACAGGGATGAGAAACACTGTGGTCAGAAATACACTGGTCAGAAACACAGTGGTCAGAAACACAGTGGTCAGAAACACACTGGTCAGAAACACAGTCGTCAGAAACACAGTCATCAGAAACACAGTGGTCAGAAACACAGTGGTCAGAAACACACTGGTCAGAAACACACTGGTTAGAAACACACTGGTCAGAAAAACTGTGGTCAGAAACAAAGTGGCCAGAAACACACTGGTCAGAAACACAGTGGTCACAAACACACAGGTCAGAAACACAGTGGTCAGAAACACAGTGGTCAGAAATACAGTGGTCAGAAACACACTGGTCAGAAACACAGTGGTCAGAAACACAGTGGTCACAAACACAGTGGTAAGAAACACAGTGTTCAGAAACACAGTGGTCAGAAACACAGTGGTCAGAGACACACTGGTCAGAAACACAGTGGTCAGAAACACGGTGGTTAGAAACACACTGGTCAGAAGCACAGTGGTCAGAAACACACTGGTGAGAAACACACTGGTCAGAAACAAAGTGGTCAGAAACACATTGGTCAGAAACACACTGGTAAGAAAAACACTGGTCAGAAACACACAGGTCAGAAACATAGTGGTCAGAAACACACTTGTCATGAACACAGTGGTCAGAAACACACTGGTCAGAAACACATTGGTCAGAAATACAGTGGTGAAAAACACACTGGTTAGAAACACAGTGGTAAGAAACACAGTGGTCAGGAACACAGATGTCAGAAACACACTGGTCAGAAACACACTGGTCAGAAACACAGTGGTCAGAAACACAGTGGTCAGAAACACGGTAGTCAGAAACACAGTGGTCAGAAACACACTGGTCAGAAACACAGTGGTCAGAAACACAGTGGTCAGAAACATAGTGGTCAGAACAACACTGGTCAGAAACACACTGGTCAGAAACACAGTGGTCAGAAACACACTGGTCAGAAACACAGTGGTCAGAAACACAGTGGTCAGAAACATAGTGGTCAGAACAACACTGGTCAGAAACACACTGGTCAGAAACACAGTGGTAAGAAACACACTGGTCAGAAACACAGTGGTCAGAAACAGAGTGGTAAAAAAAAAACAGCTCAGAAACACAATGGTCAGAAACACACTGGTCAGAATCACAATGGTCAGAAACACACTAGTCAGAAACACACTGGTCAGAAACAAAGTGGTCAGAAACACAGTGGTCACAAACACATTGGTCAGAAACACAGTGATCAGAAACACAGTGGTCAAAAACACAGTGGTCAGAAACACACTTGTCAGAAACACAGTGGTCAGAAACACAGTGCTCAGAAACACAGTGTTCAGAAACACATTGGTCAGAAACACAGTGGTCAGAAACACAGTGGTCAAAAACACACTGGTGAGAAGCACAGTCGTCAAAAACACAGTAGTCAGAAACACAGTGGTCAGAAACACAGTGGTCAGAAACACAGTGGTCAGAAAAACAGTGGTCAGAAACACAGCAGTCAGAAATACACTGGTCAGAAATACAGTGGTCAGAAACACACTGGTCAGAAACACAGTGGTCAGAAAAACAGTGGTCAGAAACACAGCAGTCAGAAATACACTGGTCAGAAATACAGTGGTCAGAAACACACTGGTCAGAAACACACTGGTCAGAAACACAATGTTCAGAAAGATATTGGTCAGAGACACACTGGTCGGAAACACAGTCGTCAGAAACACGGTCATCAGAAACACAGTGGTCAGAAACACACTGGTCAGAATTACAATGGTAAGAAACACAGTGGTCAGAAACACACTGGTCAGAAACACACTGGTCGCAAACACACTGGTCAGAAACACAGTGGTCAGAAACACAGTGGTCAGAAACACACTGGTCAGAATTACAATGGTAAGAAACACAGTGGTCAGAAACACACTGGTCAGAAACACACTGGTCGCAAACACACTGGTCAGAAACACAGTGGTCAGAAACACAGTGGTCAGAAACACAGTGGTCAGAAACACATTGGTCAGAAACAAACTGTTCAGAAACACAGTGGTCAGAAACACAGTGGTCAGAAATACAGTGGTCAGAAACACACTGGTCAGAAACACAGTGGTCAGAAACACAGTGGTCAGAAACACAGTGGTAAGAAACACAGTGGTCAGAAACACAGTGGTCAGAAACACAGTGGTAAGAAACAAAGTGCTCAGAAACACAGTGGTCAGAAACACACTGGTCAGAAACACACTGGTCAGAAACACAGTGGTCAGAGACACACTGGTCGGAAACACAGTGGTCAGAAACACAGTGGTTAGAAACACACTGGTCAGAAGCACACTGGTCAGAAACACACTGGTCAGAAACACACTGATCAGAAACACAGTGGTCAGAAACACAGTGGTCAGAAACACAGTGGTCAGAAACACAATCATCAGAAACACAGTGGTCAGAAATACAGTGGTCAGAAACATAGTGGTCAAAAACACAGTGGTCAGAAACAAAGTGGTCAGAAAAACAGTGGTCAGAAATATAGTGGTCAGAAACACAATGGTCAGAAATACAATGGTCAGAAACACAGTGGTCAGAAACACAGTGGTCAGAAACACACTAGTCAGAAACACAGTCGTCAGAAACACAGTCATCAGAAACACAGTGGTCAGACACACAGTGGTCAGAAACACACTGGTCAGAAACACACTGGTTAGAAACACGGTGGTCAGAAACACACTGGTCAGAAACACAGTGGTCAGAAACACAGTGGTCAGAAACACAGTGGTCAGATCACACTGGTCAGAAACACAGTGGTCAGAAACACAGTGGTCAGAAACACAGTGGTCAGATCACACTGGTCAGAAACACAGTGGTCAGAAACACAGTGGTCAGAAATACAGTGGTCAGGAACACACGGGTCAGAAACACAGTGGTCAGAAACACAGTGGTCAGAAACACAGTGGTAAGAAACACAGTGCTCATAAACACAGTGGTCAGAAACACACTGGTCAGAAACACACTGGTCAGAAACACAGTAGCCAGAGACACACTGGTCAGAAACACAGTGATCAGAAACACAGTGGTTAGAAACACACTGGTCAAAAGCACACTGGTCAGAAACACACTTGTCAGAAACACACTAGTCAGAAACACACTGGTCAGAAACACAGTGGTCAGAAACACGCTGGTCAGAAACACAGTGGTCAGAAATACAGTGGTCAGAAACACAGTGGTCAGAAACACAGTGGTCAGAAATACACTGGTCAGAAACACAGTGGTCAGAAACACAGTGGTCGCAAACACACTGGTCAGGAACACAGTGGTCAGAAATACACTGGTCAGAAACACAGTGGTCAGAAACACAGTGGTCGCAAACACACTGGTCAGAAACACAGTGGTCAGAAACACACAGGTCAGAAACACATTGGACAGAAACACAGTGATCAGGAATACAATGGTCAGAAACACAGTGGTCAGAAACACACTGGTCAGAAACACAGTGCTCAGAAACACACTGCTTAGAAACACAGAGGTCAGAAACACACTGGTCAGAAACACAGTGGTCAAAAACACAGTGTTCAGGAAGACATTGGTCAGAAACACAGTGGTGAAAAACACAGTGGTCAGGAACACAGTGGTCAGAAACACACTGGTCAGAAACACAGTCGTCAGAAACACAGTCATCAGAAACAGTGGTCAGAAAAACAGTGGTCAGAAACACAGTGGTCAGACACAAAGTGGTTCGAAACACAGTGGTGAGAAACACAGTGGTCACAAATACACTTGAAAGAAACACAGTGGTCAGAAACACACTGGTCAGAAACAAACTGATCAGAAACACACTTGTCAGAAACACAGTGGTAAGAAACACAGTGGTCAGAAACACAGTGGTCAGAAACACAGTGGTCAGAAACACACTGGTCGGAAACACAGCGGTCAGAAACAGACTGGTCAGAAACACAATGTTCAGAAACAGACTGGTGAGCAACACACTGGTCAGAAACACAGTGGTCAGAAACACACTGGTCGGAAACACATTGGTCTGAAACATAGTGGTCAGAAACACAGTGTTCAGAAACACAGTGGTCATAAACATAGTGGTAAGATACACAGTGCTCAGAAACACAGTGGTCAGAAACACACTGGTCAGAAACACACTGGTGAGAAACACAGTGATCAGAAACACACTGGTCAGAAACACAGTGGTCATAAACAAAGTGGTTACAAGCACTCAAGTCAGAGACACAGTGGTCAGAAACACACTGGTCAGAAACACACTGGTCAGGAACACAGTGGTAAGAAGCACACCAGTCAGAAACACAGTGGTCTGAAACACAGTGGTCTGAAACACACTGGTCAGAAACACAGTGTTCAGAAACACAGTAGTCAGGAAAACACTGGTCAGAATCACAGTGGTCAGAAACACAGTGGTCACAAAAACATTGGTCAGAAACACAATGATCAGAAAGACAGTGGTCAAAAACGCAGTGGTCAGAAACACACTGGTAAGAAACACAGTGGTCAGAAACACAGTGCTCAGAAACACAGTGGTCAGAAACACACCGGTCAGAAACACAGTGGTCAGAAAAACAGTGGTCAGAAACACAGCGGTCAGAAACACAGTCGTGAGAAACACACTGGTCGGAAACACAGTCGTCAGAAACACACTGGTCAGAAAAACAGTGGTCAGAAACACAGCGGTCAGAAATACACTGGTCAGAAATACAGTGGTCAGAAACACACTGGTCAGAAACACACTGGTCAGAAACACAATGTTCAAAAAGACATTGGTCAGAAACACACTGGTCAGAAACACAGTGGTCAGAAACACAGTGGTTGGAAACACACTGGTCAGAAACACAGTCGTCAGAAACACAGTCATCAGAAACACAGTGGTCAGAAACACAGTGCTCATAAACACAGTGGTCAGAAACACAGTGGTCAGAATTACAATGGTAAGAAACACAGTGGTCACAAAGACAGTGTTCAGAAATACACTGGTTGCAAACGCACTGGTCAGAAACACAGTGGTCAGAAACACAGTGGTCAGAAACACAGTGGTCAGAAACACATTGGTCTGAAAGACACTGTTCAGAAACACAGTGGTCAGAAACACAGTGGTCAGAAACACAGTGCTCAGAAACACAGTGGTCAGAAACACACTGGTCAGAAACACACTGGTCAGAAACACAGTGGTCAGAAACACAGTGGTCAGAAAGACAGTGTTCAGAAACACAGTGGTCAGAAACACAGTGGTCAGAAACACAGTGGTCAGAAACACACTGGTCAGAAACACAGTGGTCAGAAACACAGTGGTCAGAAACACAGTGGTCAAAAACACAGTGGTCAGAAACACAGTGGTCAGAAACACAGTGGTCAGAAACACACTGGTCAGAAACACAGTGGTCAGAAACACAGTGGTCAGAAACACAGTGGTCAAAAACACAGTGGTCATAAACACAGTGGTCAGAAACACAGTGGTCAGAAAAACAGTGGTCAGAAACACAGCAGTCAGAAATACACTGGTCAGAAATACAGTGGTCAGAAACACACTGGTCAGAAACACACTGGTCAGAAACACAGTGGTCAGAAAAACAGTGGTCAGAAACACAGCAGTCAGAAATACACTGGTCAGAAATACAGTGGTCAGAAACACACTGGTCAGAAACACACTGGTCAGAAACACAATGTTCAAAAAGACATTGGTCAGAAACACACTGGTCAGAAACACAGTGGTCAGAAACACAGTGGTTAGAAAAACACTGGTCAGAAACACAGTCGTCAGAAACACAGTCATCAAAAACACAGTGGTCAGAAACACAGTGCTCATAAACACAGTGGTCAGAAACACAGTCATCAGAATTACAATGGTAAGAAACACAGTGGTCAGAAACACACTGGTCAGAAACACACTGGTTGCAAACACACTGGTCAGAAACATTGTGGTCAGAAACACAGTGGTCAGAAACACATTGGTCAGAAACACACTGTTCAGAAACACAGTGGTCAGAAACATAGTGGTCAGAAATACAGTGGTCAGAAACACACTGGTCAGAAACACAGTGGTCAGAAACACAGTGGTCAGAAACACAGTGGTAAGAAACAAAGTGCTCAGAAACACAGTGGTCAGAAACACACTGGTCAGAAACACA
>SZWC01004396.1:30958-63210 GCA_023375785.1 Penium margaritaceum
TCCTATTTGTCTGAATGCAACTGTGGTGCATTCTCGTGGTGGAGCCGTCAGTGGCTGTTATCATGTTGTGACAACGATGACAGCAGCGACAACAAAGCCGACCACCACCACCACCACCACCACCACCACCACCACCACCACCACTGCCACCACCACCACTGCCACCGCCACCGCCACCGCCGCCACCACAGCCGCCACCACGTTACGGACACGACCACCGCAATGACAGAAAATGGGCCCGCTGCGACAACGATGACAACAACGACAACGACGAAAAAGACGATGACGATGATAATGACGACGACGACAATGAAGACGACAACGACGACGACGACGACGACGACGACGACGACGACGACGACGACGACGACGACGACGACGACGACGACTACGACTACGACGACGACGACGACGACGACGACGACGACGACGACGACGACGACGACGACGACGACGACGACGACGACGACGACGACGACGACGACGACGACGACGACGACGACGACGACGACGACGACGACGACGACGACGACGACGACGACGACGACGACGACGACGACGACGACGACGACGACGACGACGACGACGACGACGACGACGACGACGACGACGACGACGACGACGACGACGACGACGACGACGACGACGACGACGACGACGACGACGACGACGACGACGACGACGACGACGACGACGACGACGACGACGACGACGACGACGACGACGACGACGACGACGACGACGACGACGACGACGACGACGACGACGACGACGACGACGACGACGACGACGACGACGACGACGACGACGACGACGACGACGACGACGACGACGACGACGACGACGACGACGACGACGACGACGACGACGACGACGACGACGACGACGACGACGACGACGACGACGACGACGACGACGACGACGACGACGACGACGACGACGACGACGACGACGACGACGACGACGACGACGACGACGACGACGACGACGACGACGACGACGACGACGACGACGACGACGACGACGACGACGACGACGACGACGACGACGACGACGACGACGACGACGACGACGACGACGACGACGACGACGACGACGACGACGACGACGACGACGACGACGACGACGACGACGACGACGACGACGACGACGACGACGACGACGACGACGACGACGACGACGACGACGACGACGACGACGACGACGACGACGACGACGACGACGACGACGACGACGACGACGACGACGACGACGACGACGACGACGACGACGACGACGACGACGACGACGACGACGACGACGACGACGACGACGACGACGACGACGACGACGACGACGACGACGACGACGACGACGACGACGACGACGACGACGACGACGACGACGACGACGACGACGACGACGACGACGACGACGACGACGACGACGACGACGACGACGACGACGACGACGACGACGACGACGACGACGACGACGACGACGACGACGACGACGACGACGACGACGACGACGACGACGACGACGACGACGACGACGACGACGACGACGACGACGACGACGACGACGACGACGACGACCACGACCACGACCACGACCACCACCACGACCACCCTGTTAACGCCTAATCGGAGCTGAACGGAGCAGATCAGACAGTCACCAAGGCAAAAGCTTCCAGAAGGGAGCCCAGTTGGAGGGATTTTCTGCCTGAGAAACCGATTTCATATCTGAAATCAGTTTCCAGAGGGGAAACCGAAACCGAATCGAAATCGACCTTTGGATTAGGTTTGGTTTCGATTCCAGTTTTCCGGTTACAAAAACCGGAAAAGCCGATATTAGATTGTAATTGGCCCCAACTCTACCTGTTCTGCACTTTAAAAGTGGATTTCAAAGTTCATTCACACTAGGATTTCCACGGTAGTTGATTTCCCCATTCAAGAAAAAGGTTTTACAGTCGACGGTATAAGATGTACTGTGGTAGAACTTGAATACTGAGGTATTTCACTTCTACCATACCATTGGTAACCTGGTACCGGTACCGGTACCAGTATCGGTATTGATCGCCAGAAATTTTGAACACCGGACTACGAGTACCGTGGTACTCGAGTACCGCATTACTTCGGCGCTGCAGTACTCAATACCGCGGTTTACCATCCCTGATCACAAATGCTGGGTAGTACACCCATGAGTCTGTTGGCATGCCTCGTTAGTTTCTGTTGGATGGATGCATGGATGCTTTGGCAAGGGCTCCATTGAAGCAGTCAGCGTGTGCTAAGAACGACTGACATGTCAGTCATGAATGAGGCAAACCATTGTTCTGCCTCATGATGATGCACGGCAATGTTGTGATGACCTCATCACGTCGAGTCTCCGGGATTGATTGGGTTGGGCACATCGACATTCCAATCGCTCCTTCAAAGGACATGTACAATTGAGTGAGCAGGAGGATAGTCGGCCGAACGGCTTGGAACCGAACCCATGTTTCCCCAGCACAAGTCAAACAGATAGTTTCAATCTGTTTGCCCTCATTCCCATCCCCGACATCGGATCGGATCATAGAGCAAAGAGCAGAAGCATTGGCTATGTGTGAGAGGCTGATCGGGGCGGTGGGTGGGGGGGGAGCCGGGATTCCTCAAACGCGTTTGCGAAGCAGTGGACCGGTGTGGGGAGGAGGCGGCACTCGTCGGAAAAACTCCAACACGTTCACATTCGCACTCACCGGTAAAAGTCCAAAGCTTTCAGCTTCGCGAACGTCGACATTTTGCCCTCTTCTTAAGTTGAAGGATCTTCCCAAGTTGAAGTTGAAAGATCTTGCTGCGGCAGGCAAGGTGCGAGCTCGCCCACCCTTCCACCTTACTGGATCCCTTCCTCCCTCTTGCACCTTCCAAACCGCCCTCCCGCCGCCGCCGCCGCTGCTGCTGCTGCTGCTGGTGCTGCTGCCGGCACTAGACCTGCTCCAGGTCTTTGTCTTTCCGTTTCCTTTCCTCCCTTTCTCGAGAGTAACGCTTTCCAGCTGGCGCCTCCCCTCCTCGCGGCACCGTCGCCCTCCTCCGCTCACACAAGGGCAAGATCGACTGATCTGCCGGTGGGAAGGCAGGTGTGGGTGCCGGCCGCCGATTTGGCGAGTCGAGCGTCTTCGAATTTTAGTAGAGTAGGTGGTGGGAAAGAGGACCGCCGTGTCGCGAGGCCGCTGGTTTGGCGCGGCACGATTTACAAGACTGTCCTCGAAGCAACGCGACCTCGACGTCGGTCGCGTGTCTGGCAAAACTGCACGACCTCGGTCGAACGTCCGGACGGTGCCCAGCAGTCGTGCAGTTCGCAACACACAGCAGCCGTCGGGGCAAACGAACCCTGACAGGGGGCGGCAGGGGCAAGCTGGTCTGCATCAGTTCTGTTGCGCTTTAGCGTCGTGAACCTGCACCGAGAAAAAGATTTTCCCCCGGTCGAAACCTGCTGAGGCTAGGGGGCTACCTCAGCATTGAAGCCAACCCAGGAGTTGAATCCGGCAAAACTGTATCAAAATTTTGAGAAGGGATGCAGTTTGGATGTTTAAAGAGTATTTTTTAATTCATAGGAGTAAAAAAATAATTCAAATTCATTAATCATGCGGTTGCATACGCCTACTAGACGAAGAAAAGTCTAACTTGAAGGATTACCCACATACACTTCCTTTTACTTGCCTTTCATCAATGATTACATGGAAACAATGAGCCTTAATTAACTTCGAACCTCTTGAAATAATATTGCTAAAAATTTAGGTGTGTGAGAGAGATACGATTGATGGGTCAGCCCTTCTGGCAACAAGATTTTTGCACCGTTGCTTTTGTTGCTACTATTGTGCTTTTTTTGTTGCTATAAATACTGTCACAGCTTCTGCCGCTAGTATGGCTGATGCTGCTACAGTTGTTGCCTGACGATGCAATGAAGCAATAGGGTTGGCACTGCCACTGTTGCTCTTATTGTTATTGTNCTACCTCAGCATTGAAGCCAACCCAGGAGTTGAATCCGGCAAAACTGTATCAAAATTTTGAGAAGGGATGCAGTTTGGATGTTTAAAGAGTATTTTTTAATTCATAGGAGTAAAAAAATAATTCAAATTCATTAATCATGCGGTTGCATACGCCTACGAGACGAAGAAAAGTCTAACTTGAAGGATTACCCACATACACTTCCTTTTACTTGCCTTTCATCAATGATTACATGGAAAATATGAGCCTTAATTAACTTCGAACCTCTTGAAATAATATTGCTGAAAATTTAGGTGTGTGAGAGAGATACGATTGATGGGTCAGCCCTTCTGGCAACAAGATTTTTGCACCGTTGCTTTTGTTGCTACTATTGTGCTTTTTTTGTTGCTATAAATACTGTCACAGCTTCTGCCGCTAGTATGGCTGATGCTGCTACAGTTGTTGCCTGACGATGCAATGAAGCAATAGGGTTGGCACTGCCACTGTTGCTCTTATTGTTATTGTTGCTGCTCCTGTTGCTACTACTACTCTGGTGCAATTTTTATTGCGGCAGTTGCTGCTGCTATAGCCGTTTCCACTTCTGCTACTAATCAACATGTTTATCTAATACAGCAGGGTTGCTTCAACCACGATTTTTGTCGTTACTGATGTTCCGAGTGGTTGTGCCTCCTACACCAAAGTAGTCGCGTGCAATTGCTATTGTGGCAGTAGCTACTGATGCTACGGAGGCACCCTAAGATGCCACCACCACTAATTTACATCACTGCGAAGAAGGCAGCCGCGATGAGTGAAATTGCCAAAAAACATTGCCAGCATTCTGGCTCAAACTCTGCGAAGGACCACGTGATGTGAGCCCTCAGCTCAAGGTTTCCACGTGGCCAAGAACTTCACATCCCACCTTTTCCAGCCCATTCTAGCCCATACGCTTCAATTGCTGATGTTGCATGCTTTACAGTAGGACAGAAACGGCCTTATCTTTCTATTGCTTTCATTGTAAGGGGGAATATGAGAACCCCCTTTACCGGCGTACTGTGTGAAAGGACAGATTGTGAGGTACACAATGCAATATACGACACTTAGAACGGTAGAGAGAAAGAAAATATATGATTGAAAGAGTATAACTTAGGAATGGAGTTTAAAACAACAAAGCGAACACGCNGCTTTTTTTGTTGCTATAAATACTGTCACAGCTTCTGCCGCTAGTATGGCTGATGCTGCTACAGTTGTTGCCTGACGATGCAATGAAGCAATAGGGTTGGCACTGCCACTGTTGCTCTTATTGTTATTGTTGCTGCTCCTGTTGCTACTACTACTCTAGTGCAATTTTTATTGCGGCAGTTGCTGCTGCTATAGCCGTTTCCACTTCTGCTACTAATCAACATGTTGATCTAATACAGCAGGGTTGCTTCAACCACGATTTTTGTCGTTACTGATGTTCCGAGTGGTTGTGCCTCCTACACCAAAGTAGTCGCGTGCAATTGCTATTGTGGCAGTAGCTACTGATGCTACGGAGGCACCCTAAGATGCCACCACCACTAATTTACATCACTGCGAAGAAGGCAGCCGCGATGAGTGAAATTGCCAAAAAACATTGCTAGCATTCTGGCTCAAACTCTGCGGAGGACCACGTGATGTGAGCCCTCAGCTCAAGGTTTCCACGTGGCCAAGAACTGCACATCCCACCTTGTCCAGCCCATTCTAGCCCATACGCTTCAATTGCTGGTGTTGCATGCTTTACAGTAGGACAGAAACGGCCTTATCTTTCTATTGCTTTCATTGTAAGGGGGAATATGAGAACCCCCTTTACCGGCGTACTGTGTGAAAGGACAGATTGTGAGGTACACAATGCAATATACGACACTTAGAACGGTAGAGAGAAAGAAAATATATGATTGAAAGAGTATAACTTAGGAATGGAGTTTAAAACAACAAAGCGAACACGCGTGGATATGTAGTCTTGCACACATGTGCCCATGGAAGTGCCAAGTCAAGCCAAGCGTTGGAAAATAGACTAGGAAAGTTTTTTGGTGTGCTCCTTGTTTGCCACGATTAATGAAATCCGCACATAGTACAAAATCATTTGACAACTGTGCCCATGACACGAGACTCATGACATTCACGCCCATACTACAAAATTTCAAACACCAGAAGCCTATAGTGAAAAAGAATGTGAAAATCGTGCACCCAGCTAGTGCCAACTATGAATATGGTTGTAATATTGCGACAAATTTTGTCAATTTCAAGCATGAATTCAAGACTAGTGTTGTGGAGCATTTGTGACTGGTGAAAAATGTTGGAACCTTCCGTGTTGCTATCAATCATGGAATCAAAATCCTTAGTCCATACATGTTTTGCACCACGACAATGCTGGGTATATATCTTTATGGAAACACTTGCTTCGTACATAAATACAAAATTACACATTATTTACACGTCCACATGATGTCAGACATGTCTCTCTTAGAGTTGACAGTGCGTTGACATCAACCGAACAGGACATGGTGTAATTGGGGAGTTTTCATGCTACCAGACAGCCTGTTTGTGGCTGAATTCAGCAGAAATCCGTATCGCAGGCAGGCTGGACGTTGCAGAAAGCAACATCGTGCATGTGGATCCTTTTGTCGCTTCCGAGGTTGGGAATGTTCCTCGGACAAAAACAAAAAAAAACTTGGCCGGGATCCTCGCCGGCTGAGGGGAGACAGTCCTGTCATTCATTCTCCTCGTCCCAGCGAAATCATTCTGTTGGACACGACCTAAAACCTGGGAGGATTTGGGATATTTAGCGTCCTCCAAATATTATTATGACACCATTTCACTGCCATGGCTGGGTACATGCAGCTTGCAACAACACCACGTGCCAGAGGGCATGTTGCCTTGTGGTTCCACCCAAGGTGAAGGTCTCGCAGACAAACCGTGTCTCACGCAAGAAGCCAACGCTAACGATGGGTGTTCTCCAAACACCATATTGCTAACCACCCACGCAGAATCACGTCAACCGTTGAGGATGTCACGTGCTGGAGGTCGGGTACAGCCAAACAACTGTGCTCATGTGGGTTTCAACGATGACACCATTTCGAGTAAGCCAGAACGCCACAAAACGACAACCCCCTGTCCAAGCACAAGGCGCCCATCAAATTCACTAGTGGAACGGCGTTTGAGACAATGGATGTGTGTCGTGTAGCCATCGAAGAGTATGTTGTGTCCAACTGCATGTCACTGTGGTTTGAGAAGAGTTGACCTTCTTGCTTTGTAGCTTATTGCCATAAATATAAGGCCAAAAAGTTCCATGGATAATCAAGGCTCGATATGGCAAGCATTCTGGTACCATCAACATCATGTCTTTCACCGACAGCTATCTTTGCGAGTAGGGTGTCCACCACCAACCCAGTTCAAACGGCATGGTTTGTGTCAGTAGCTAGAAGAGCTCTACTGCATTGCGTGAGGGAGGGAGTATGAGAGATGTGTGCAACAATACCAAGTTTTTGCTCCTCTAGACGTTGGCGGGAGTACGGGATGCTTTGTCCTCATATGTGCACCCTCATGTTGGAGAGGAGGATCAACCCCAAGGGCTTCATTGAATTTGGCTACCTCAACCTCAGCTACAAGCGCACGTACAACCATCCTCTTGCGATCCCAAAGCTGCGAATGGTTCTTCCAGCTATCCCAAAGTAGAAGCTACCCGGCCCAAAGTGTGGACAAGGTCGGCCCAAGGCCAACCGTTTGGACAGGTCAGCTCTCGAAAGAAGCAGCAGATTTCTAGCCGCTGCGGCAAGCAAGGATAACCCTGCCACAATAGCACCAATGCAGCCGCCCTCTCCCCAGCAGCACAGGCAGTAGCACGTGGGGTGCTGCTTGAAATGGAGTGCAGGATGCGTGATTCATGCCACACTAATCTGGATTCCATGGGTTCTTCTGACGAGGTTGATCCAGACCAGAGGGCTGAGGAGTTGGGGTTGGAGGAGGAGGAGGAGGAGGAGGAGGAGGAGGAGGCGGAGGAGGAGGAGGACGACCACAAAGAGGAGGAGGAGGAGGGGGGGGGGAGGAGGAGGAGGAGGTCGAGGACAATAAAGTGGAGGACAATGAGGAGGAAAACATGATGGTGGTGGTGGTGGAGGAGGAGGAGGAGGAGGAGGAGGAGGGGGGGGGAGGAGGATGAGAATGAGGAGGAGGAGGACGACCACAAAGAGGAGGAGGAGTAGGTAGTGGAGTCAGAGGAGGAGGATTTTAAGGACGAGGAGGAGATGGAGGAGGAACAAAAAGCGGAGCAAGAGGAGGAAGAGGAGGAGGAGGCCAAGGACAAGGAGGAGGAGAAGGAGGAGTAGGATGATAAGGAAGTAGAGGTTGTGGACTCCATCGCTGTGTCCTCAGATGACGAGGGTGTGGACAACGCAGAGATACATTCTTAAGAGTCACTGTGGTTAGACTTCTTGGATGAGGTGGACTCCGTGATGCGCATGTTGAACACAACATCATAAGTTGCCTGTGTTTAGCTTAGTCACCTTTTTTTTTGTAAACATAGGAATGTGTCTTTGCTTCTCTTTATTTCTGTTGCATCTCTAACATCTTCCATGTTTTCGTGTAGAGATATCCATGGTGTCTATAAACCCAAAGATAACAAGGGGAGCATGTCAGATTACATGTGGCCCGCACGTGTCCCCCCTATTACCGTTAGTGTTAGATTTTGTTAAGCTCTTGGCTACCATGTCGGTCATTGTTGTGTGGAACATTGATTGAACGTTCACTTTACAGAACCGTTAAACTCTAATACACTACAATCTGAGCTCTGGTAGTTTAGGTTTGGCATGGAGAACACTGTCTCATTCTCTAACATTAATACCATTCATTCAGAAGCAGCTTTTGGAGCTGTGGAAAACCTGGCTACATTCACTTATGGATCCACAGAAGGGCTTGGTAAATTAATTATTGGAGCTGCCACAGTCATCGTTTGGAACAAGGTGATAAACATGATGTTCCCACAAAATATAACCAGGGTGTACGACTACACATGTCCTGTAAGCAGTGAAGCCACGTCCATGTGTGAGAGTGTGGACGCCATGGAATATGGTGATGCAGTTAGTGAGTTCGACAATGACTACTTTGATGCAGAGAGCAGTGATGAAGAATTCTTGTTTTTAGATGCCTCCTATTATCATGGATAGTATGGGTGTTCATGTGAAGTGTATCGCTGGGTGTGGTTTTGCTATTTTATTGACCCAATGTGGCTTCATACTATGATGCCACGATGTTTTAATCATGGAAATTTTCCTTCAAACAATGTTCAATTAATTTGCCACACTTGCTGAGTCAGACCTATTTTGCATCATGTACTAGTCTACTATGGAACATGAATGATGAAGAATGTGATTTCAGTTTGACTCAAAGATTAAATACCAATGCCAACCCTTTTAATTATAGAAAAATGCCATGCATTCCCACGTACAAACACAGTTCATCAAATAGCCAAGGCTCTTAAAGTCAGGGGTACTGAATTCGACATTCAGTCGGCATCGTACAGCCCAGGATTCAATGTAATGTTTTGGAGGGATGGGATTGGAGATCCATCGGCTTGTGGAGCGCACATCTTTCCACGTGTCTCATGCCCGCTTCAGAAGAAATTACTGCCGCATTGAGTGTTTTGAGTCCATGGGGACAGCCTTGTCGCCACCCTACTACAGGGTCCGCACGGTGTCCATTGTCATGACCAGCAAGTATGATGGCAATTTCAAAACAAAACGGCAACGTGGAAAAGTAGGGACTTCGTCGGACTCCGTCAAATGCTTGGGGTCTTCAAATAGGCACAAGTTTGAAAACCCCATACCCATTGTGAGCACTGTCTACCGCAAGATGACGTTGGCCGTCCGGATTTTCTAGGCCTCTTTTTGGTTCGCAGCGCGAACGTCAACGACCGGATGCTAGCATGTGGTCGCGGATATGGGATGGATGCGTACGTGGACATCGTGACCTTACACAATGGTCAATAGTACAATATGGGCTCCAATGTTGCAACTCACGTAGTATGTACATTGAACACTGCTTCCTGTGTATCATAATAGCGGCAACCATGTGCACATGTAACTATGTGACGATGACCTGCGACCGATTTGCTCATACAGCCACAAACCATGACAAACCGCAAGTCTAAAATAGGCATACTACCACAACGAACAAAGACCCTTGCAGAGACCATGTCCTTACAAGCGTACCAATTTTGTACTACTGAGGGAGTAGTTTGCGATGTTAATGACAAAATTTTGCCTTCAGTTAGAATACTCACACAGTACAAAATTTTGCCTAAAACGCTAATCTGTGACATGTCTTTGGTCACTCGACTATAAACATGTGGTGCTTACACCTCCTGTTGTTTGGGAAAAGGGGATATCAAGCACAGCATGAAATCTACAAAGTTAGCATGAACAAGAACTATGTTATGAAGGTTATTCACAACACTACATTTGGCCATTGCTAACCAGGCTCCAACATCAACTCCGACCTCCAATCCAAGGTCGGATGCATGACCCTAGTTGAATTCGTTGGTTCGTGCATACATGAAACACAACAAAGGGAACCAGGTGCTGCATGACCAAACTGGCATCTTTTAGGGTGTCATTCTCCATCCCAACAATGTGTCACCTTCCGCTCATACTATTACTAGGGTTATTTTGATATTCTGATGAGATTTTATGGAAAGAACAAGTGAATTCAGGGCAGTCATAAAATAAGGTTTTTTTTTTCAAGTACGGTTGTGAAATTATTTCGTACTATGGACGTGTAAGCCAAATTATCTTGTGCTATGGGCGGATTTGATCAAATTTTCCAGAGCAGGGGACACGGTTTGTATTGTGCTCAATAAAGTAACCTAGGAAGAGGCTCCGAAACAACTGCTCAACGAAACCCGGCATTCCTACAAGTCCATCGGTTGTCCAAGTGTGGAAATGAAAACTCTACGTAACCAGGTCACAAATGAGTACGGAAAATACCGCAGTGAAAATGGTTCCCGGGAGCTTGTCACCGAGAAAGCGTGCCTGCTGAGGCTGATGGTGTCAAAGTAGCTGTCAATGTCTCCCGACATCCCAGCGAGTGAAAACCGACAATTCCATAGGTTACCGTGAATGAGATACCAAGAGCCCCCCCATTGTGCGGCCAGTTGTTGGTTATGCATCAAACATAGAACGGTGGTTCCTGTTGTTGGTTATGGCTGTAAGACACGCAAGAGACCTCTTGACTCTCCTCACACACACATCATCACAACAGGTGAATGATCCGGATTAAAGCTCTCGGGTGCAACAATGTGGCGCATCATGGAGTGCACTGTGGTGGCTACACCAACAATTTCTCAAGTGGTGGCCGCAACCCCAACATCAGATCTGTGGAGAGCTGGACTGTTGTGATATTTTACACTTTTACATTCTAACATGGGGTACACATTCATAGCAGAACATGCACCACATACTCTCGTGGTCGATGTGGTTTGAGTTTCTCTAATGTGCATGTTTCTAGCTTAGTGAGCGCGGTTGCTGGTCCCTCATGACCATATGTCTGGTTTATACCAGCGTGTGAGAGATCACTTGAAGCTCGCTCGCTCCAAGGTTGGGTTCGATCCTTGCGTGGTGTCCGGGCCCCATGTCGAGAGCCTCACATGGGTGGCTCGGTCAACTGGCACTTATCACTTCACTCACTCCTTACTTGTCTCCTTTCTCAATTACTCTAGGTGAAAGTGAGCTTTCCCCAATCCATGGCGTAGCACCATTGCTTCCCCTTGCTTGCTTGCTTGCTTGGTTATCATAGTAACCTAAACTACCTACACCTACTCATTCTATCGAACCAAGTTCCATGCCTGCTGAATGACGATCGACAACAACATACACACGCCATGTGAAGTTTTAACTAATGGTGAATGTAGCCTCACTACATCGGGTTTTTTAGGTATTTTTTACGACCATTGTGAAAACATGGCTTTTTTATTTAGCCAAGGTGGATTTGTGATTATTCCAAAGTACAAGGGGGTAAAAATGGAAAACATGCCTTCTTTTAGAAACATGGATGAATATGTTACTATCTAAAAAGTGTGGTGCGATTGGCTTTGTTATCCATGGCAAGGGGTAATATCATGTTTCTGTCTGTTTGGCATATGGTTGCTCTACAAAAAAGATGGTGATGTTGTTGGTTTTTTCTCTCATCTCTCATTATGCTCTCTTGTGTCCTCCCGGCTTGTGTACATTGGCGTGCAGATGACAAACGGCGAGACTCGACGCTACTGGAGTATCATCTCGTGGAGCCGAAGCACGCTGAGGACTACACGCAGTTGGCTGGAGCCTCCTCCCTCTGGCAACATGCTCAGCTCCATGGACAGGCCTCCTTGGCGGTCGGGCCGCCGGCGGTCACTGCCAGTGCTGATGCAATCTGCATGCATCCAGTGCTTGACCTGACTGCACTATTGCGTCTGCAGCGTCCTGCTATGATTAGGGTCCAAATCTCATGCTAGCGTGGCATTGTTGTCTCCAGGGACTGGTGTACGCGCTGCTTGGATGTTGGGCAGCCATAACTCCTCACTGTTATTTTTCTACCTGATTCTGACCACACGACTGCGTTTGCAGCATTGATATTATGGTACCCTGCTGCGCTTGATATTCGACGGATGGAATTATCCATAATAAATTTGATAAAAAAAAACCGGCTTCCAAATTAACATGGTATATCCTTAATTTTGATATGTAGGGGCCCCATGAAATCTGAAATTCGATGAATGGGTCATTCTAATTTTTCAGTTCGATGAAAGCTTGTGTTCTACTTCCCGCGAATGCCGAGAGACGGACTTCACTATTGCCGTTCGACAACTTGAATGGCAGCAGCAAAGTGTGTCGCCCGTTAAACGTGCGATCGCAGTGATTGGCTCGCCCAATGGCCGGCCAATCACTGCATTCGTGCATCCATTCACTCAAACGTGCAAGTGTGATTGTTCGAATGGTGGAACAACCGCACCAAACCCTGTCGCCGACTGTGGGACTCGCAAAAGCACCCTCGACTTTGAAAAAAACACAACTATGTGCAAAGAAACTCCCAAACAAGGTTGAGGCGGTTACCCATGAGTCATATTTTAAATTCTATTTTTGCATCTGACAATTAATTAGGTGCGCCTTGAGATTCGACAAGACAACATTTTTGACGAGTTTCAACCATGTTCAAAATCGTTCATATAAAATATAAAGAGCAGTAGGATATGGTCCAGTTTTCAGGCAAAACGGTCGAAACCTGGGTTTTGGGCTGTCGGACGTCTGGCAGGGCTCACCAAGAAAACCTGCCAGCTTTAAGAAAGAGTTATTTTTTCTTTGGCTGGTGAACTGAGTAACAAGCTCTACACATCTGGGATAGGCTACTTCTTGGAGGGGTCTCCCATTGTGTCTTATTCTTTATCCTTATTCAGTACTTTCCAGTTTTGAGCTGCTTTCTGGCACTAATACTAGCGCGCGCATCTCTGAGTAACAAACCTAGAGCACTCGGACGTAGATTCTAGAGCATCAGACTGAGGGGCAAGCTGACTAAGCAACGAGCGTGGATGCCTTCACGCTACATCAATAACGCTATTGTCCCAACTTGCTACCTACAAATTCTAGCTTGGTATAAGAGCCAGAGCACAGCAGTAGCAGCAGAAGACTGGCGTACAGGTGCCAGACAACACTAGCGAACCCCCACACGTGCCAGTGCAGGGGAAATGCTGCCGGATTTTTTTTGGTAGCATTGACCAGCCTGGTAGCAGCGTCGAAATTTTCCCCAGGACCACTGGGCCAGGGGAAATGCTGCCGGACTTTTCCGGCAGCACTGACCCCCATGAGTGACGCAAGGAGGTGAGCGGCCAGCGACGTCACGCACCATGATGACAACACACGTCATGACATCAACCAGGTGTGACCGTGTTGCAAGCAACAACAGCAACAGTAGCTTGCAGCAGCAGCGAGCAGTGGCAGCAACAGCTAGTAGTAGCTATGCGCAGCTGTAGCAGCCGGCAACAATAGAACCTCGTAGTAGTAGCAGCCTACAACAGTAAGCAGAAGCGGCACCCAGCAATAGCACCTCGAAGTAGCAGTAGTACATAGTAGCACTGAGCAGCAGCAGCAGCCGACTGCAGCAACAGCTAGCAGCAGCGGCAAGCATCAGCCTATAGTAGCTAGCAGCATCAGGTGCAGTAGTGTCCAGTAGCAGCTCGAAGCAATAGCAACAGCTGCATCTCGTAGCAACATCAGCTGTAGTTAAAGCTGCTCGTAGCCCGCTGCTCGTAGCAAGTAGCAAGCTATGAGCAGCTAGCTTGCTGCTTGCAGCCAAAAGCAAGCAGAAAGCAGCGAGCTCACTGCTCGCAGCAAGCAGCGAACTTGTTATGATGACCCAAGAAAGAAAAAAACGGGGGGAACACTAAAACAATCCCCCACCCCTTAGGTGGCTCTGCAGTAGCCACAGCAGTCGTAGTAGCACGTAGCAGCATTAGTAGCAGTAATAGAACCAGCAGCAGTCGCACCACCACCACCACTAGTAGTAGTAGTAGCAGTAGCAACACCAGTAGCATGAGCAGCAACAGCAGTACCCAACAAGATCAACAGCAGTACCAACAGTAGCAGCAGCAGCAGCGACAGTAGTAATAGCTACAACAGTACGTGTTGCTACAACAGCAACAGCAACTGCCTTGCAGCTAACAGAGCAGTGGCTCTAGAAACAGCCGCTGCTGACGTCAACAATTCTCAGGTGACGTCACTACTAACATCATTGTTGACATCATCAACAAAAAAATCCGAACTACAGCAACAACTTTGAAAATAACGCAGTAGTAGCTGCTGAAATCAACCATCCTAGGCTGACATCACTGTTGACGTCACTACTAACATCAACAACACACACAAGAAAAACAAAAAAAGGAGCACAAAGAGGGCCAGCAAAACACCATGGCCAACAACCCCAGTTGGGAGGGGTCCTCCTCTGTTGGGGGGATACCGAGCCCCCCTTTCTTGCACTAGTTGTAGTAGCTATAGCAGCAACAACAACAGTAGCACTAGCACTAGCAGCACTAGCATCAACAATAGTAGCAACAGTAGTAGGACTAGCAGTAGCAATAGTAGCACCAATAACAGAAGTCTATAGGCTTCGTCGCTGACTCCTCCAATCCACTAGCCGCCATTCAGTAACAACTTGCCGCACTGACGTAGCAACTTGTAGCACTACAACCGCTAGTATCACATACACACACTAGTGCCCCGCTGCCCTTCTCTCCTCCTGGACACGCCCACCCTGCTATGTCTGCTGCCACGCATTACCTAGCGCAACAGGAGACCCAGTGTTAGCGGCAGATACTGTCCTCCGTCCTTGGTCCCACTCTGGGTGCCGACCGCAGGCCAAAGGACTTTCAGACCCCGCCTCTGTCGCTTCAGGCCGGCGAACAATTCCGGAGCTCGGAGCTTAGCTTCCACATCTGGGCATAGGGTGAGGACCTGTGGACATACTACACTCTTCCAAACGACTACACCCAGGCCGACCAGCTGTATGATGCTGGTCACGTCGTAAGCGCCCTCATCCCAGTCGCTCCTCCGGCATCCTGCCTAGCCATAGAGCCCTTCCTCGGCGACTTCACCACTGGCGAGACCCAAGACTCTGCAGTCGCATGGCACGTCCTCACTCGTCCCCGTCTCCTATCCAGCTAGGCTGAGACCAGACGTCTGGTACAGGAGTTCAACTCCCTGCACATGGGGAAGACAATGACAGTCACCTCTTATTGGCAATGGACTGGGGACATTCTCTGTCGCCTAGGCACCTCTGCTCCACCCCCTCTGGCCGTGCTCTTGACCATCAAGCGCGGTGCCACCGACGCGTACGACGACGTCTTTGTCCACTTCACCCAGGACGTCCTCCCCACCATGGCGGCCCAGGGCACCCTCTTGCCCCTTACATACGAGTTCTTTCTTAGGGTTGAGGAAGCTTGTTTGGGGTTACATATCCAACATAAAGAGGCCATCGCCTCCCCTGCCGTTGCCTCCGTGGCCGTCCCTTCCCCCGTAGTAGCTGCATCCAGCTCCTCGTTGTCAGGGAAGAAGAGGCACAAGGGTAAGAAGAGCAAGGGCCAGTAGCAGCAGCAGCCGATCGAGTCAAGTGGTGGTGGCTCGGTCTGCAACAACTGTGGCCAGCCAAGACACGGATGGTACACGTGCCTGCTACCGACAGACGAGGCGACCCGTCATTGCCACCATGTGTCGCCAGCGTGAGCGTTGTCTCGCCTCTACTGCCGCAGTTGTCGCCGGACCTGATGCCTCCACCACGTCCAGCATCTCCAATTTTCAAAAAGCCACACCAGTCCCGTCGTCGCCAGCTCCACAGCAGCATCATCTGCAGCCATCGGTGCCTCCGTTTCCATCACCTGTGCAGTCCTTCCCCTATCCAGGCTCCGGCGTTATCACTCCGTACTCAATCTACACTCCGAGAGCATCCACCCGTGAGCGTCAGTAGGAGTAGTTCATCTCACTACAGCTCGGCCTGCCTCGCCCTCTCCCCCAAGGGAGTGTGCTATGTCACCTCCTGCCCGTCTGTCCTGGCCTGTATGACTGAGATTGAGCTACGGTCCTGTCCGCCTTCCTCGTCCGTTTCGTCCTCTCTTATGCTCTCTTCTATCCCTCTCTATGATGACATCGTGTGCTTGATGATTGGCAGTCTCGGTTTGCACCGCCGTCCACCGCGTCCGTGTCTCTTGCTTGCTGCCATGTGACTGTTAGTGATCTTGCGACTCCAGTCCACGACCCTGCCGAGACCTGGATCATCGACTCCGGGGCTATGCATCACATGACGGCCTCTTGCGAGGCATTTAGTGTACTTGGTTCTGTTGGCGATGTGTCCGGTGTCTGTTTGGGCTCCGGTCAGATGTTACCTGTCTGTTGCGTCGGCGTCGTTTGTTTCCGTGGTCCTGCCGGTGATGTCTTTATGACTGATGTTCTCTTCGTCCCATGTCTTGATCTCAGCCTCCTGTCGGTCACCGCCCTTGAGTGCATGAACATGGACATTTTGCACTCGCATGGATTTTGCACTGTGATGTTACGTCCGTCCGGTCTTGTTGTTCTCCACGCCACCACCTGTGGCAACCTATGGCACGTGCCTCGTCTGTCCTTTGCTCCCTTTGTCCCCTCTCTGCCAGCTTGCGCAGGCCATGTGTTTGTCACCAACACGCTCTCACCAGAGAACACGTCTCTTCCACCACCTTCTATGCCTTGTCCACTCTCCTGTCGTCGATAGCAAGCTCTGCACCCAGCCAGCCAAGGTCCTGGACCCGGACTACTTCCCCTGGTCGCGCCCCACAGAGTGTATTGATTGCGCTCAGGGCAAGATGTACCAGTCAACATATCCTTAGTCTTTCTCTCGTATGTCTGTCCCTCTCGACCTAGTCCAATCCAATGTCATGGGTCTCGACCCTACCGAGTCCATCGGGGAGCATGGACGCTATGTCCTTACCCTCACTGACGACTACTCTCGCTAACGCTGGGTCTTCTGCCTTCGGCAGGAAAGCGATGTCGCTCCTGTCATTCAGGACTGGCTTGTCCATGCGGAGTGCGAGTATGATCGGTCTCTTTGTCGCTTTTGCTCTGATCGTAGTGGAGAGTACATGGGAGAGACCAAGACGCTTCTCGCCTTCCGCGGTATCCACCAGGAAACGTCAGCGCCTTGTACACCAGCCCAGAATGGCATATCCAAGCGGTGGAACCGCACCATACTTGACGCCATCTATACCATGCGGGTCGAGTCTGGCCTCTCCGATGGGTACTACTTCGAAGCCATAACCTACATGACGTGGGTCTGGAACCAGATTGCCAACAGCCCTCTTCCCCGCCAATCCACGCGTACTGACCTCCGCCCAGCTCGTGTCTGGGGCTGCGTGGTCATTGTGTGGCTACCCGTCCCGCAATAGGATGGCAAGCTCGCCCCCCGCGGACGTCCTTGCACCTTCCTTGGTGTCTCCTGTCAGTCCAAAGCCTGGTGCTTCTGGGATCCCTCCCGGCATTGCATCATCGAGTCTCGCGATGTCCTCTTCTTTGAGGAGTTGTTTCTTCGCATCCTTGTTTTCTCTAGCTCGTCGATGTCCGACCCGTCGCATAAGGAAGTGGTGAGTCCGTCCTCCTTCCTACCGCTTCCGGGCGACACATCATTTGGTCCCTCAGGGCCAACACCCCTAGCCCTGTCCGCTGGTCCCTCCAAGCCGGTAGCCCCAGTCGCATCCGCCGGCCCCTCCGGGCTGGCAGTCCTAATCGTGTCCGCTACCTCCTACGCGATGGCAGCCTAGTCCGCGCCTGCTCGTCCCTCTGGCTCGGCAGACCCGTCTACGTCCATTGGTCCCTCCAGGTCGGTAGCCCCAGTCGCGTCCGCTGGCCCGTCCGCGCCGGCAGCCCCGTCCACGTCTGCTGGTTCCTCCGGGCCGGCAGACCCATTTGCATCCACTAGCCACTCTGGGCCGGCAGCCCCAATCACGTCCACTGGCATGTCCGCACCGATAGCCCCGTCTGCGTCTGCTCGTCCCTCCAGGCGTGCAGACCCATCTACGTCCACCGGTCCCTCCATGTCGGCAGCACCGCTCGCGTCCACTGGTCCCTCCGCGCCTGCAGCCCCGTCCGCCTGTGCCATCACCTCAGACTCGGTGCCATTTCTTGCCCTACCACGCTATATGTGTGGTCCGAGTGGCAGTCTCTGACCTAGGCCATCAGTAACTATGCATACTGCAACACCTCGTCCTGTGGCGCCTTGACACCCTGTCGCCCCACATGTCTCTTCCACTCCTGCGATAGTGAGTGGGGACCCTGGCACAAAGGCCCTCGGCCTAACCACTTTGGCCATCATTACAGACCTCAATCCGGGTTCCACACTAGGCTACGTCATGCTCCATGAGGAGCATCGACATGCCGTCATGGCTCCACTCACCCGCATCCCACCTGCAGCTCGAGATGCACACGCCCTTGAAGTCCGCTCCACAGCATGCCCGGAGGACCGAGCCACCCTACGCGAGGCTCAAACCTCCCCTGAGGCCGCACATTAGAATGCTGCCTACGCTGACAAACTCGCGGCTGTCCGGCAGTACCACGCGTATGACCTCATCGATCTCCCTCCACGTCGGAAGGTCGTTGGTGCTAAATGGGTCTTCCGACGCAAATGGAAGTACCTCCTCTGACCCCTTAGGTGCGTAAATGTAGATCAATGCCAGAACCAGATGTATGTCGGTATGGTCGGCATTGGCAACAATGTCTAAGGAAATCTTACATAGCAAGATATTAAAGGTAATGCGTCGATGTATGGATAGAGATTTGAACTACCAATTGTCAAGAAGTTCATGCGCAGCAGAGGTGCCACACCTCCACGACCACAGCGACTCGTCTGAGACAAGATTTTGGCACCAAGAGCGGCTATAGATGTCAGCAGTCGGGCTTGTCACTTAGGATGTCCACACCACGCTTTGCCATGATCACATGGACCTTGTCCTTGATGGCGACAGAGCATAGTGGGACCTCCCTCTCACCCATGCCCTCAAGGGTACACAACACCTCCTTGAGGGCGGACGGGGTGGTCGTGGAAATAAAACTTGCTTTCTTGACACTCTTGGACTCAGGGTGCTGTCAGGATAGCCTCCTCCTTTGGCGTGTCCCTCCAGAGCCGAGGGCACTTGTTGAGCCTCATTTTAGCTTTGTAATGCAGCTCTCGTACCACACCTTTGCAGTGCGTTTACAAGAGCTTCTTGTACACAGAGGCATTATTGAGCGAGTGGTAGCTTTGACATAGGTAGGCTATAGCCCAGTGAATGGAGCCGTTGCGTCTCTGGACAACATCATGGATGGCTGGGAAGTGGTCCAAACTGAACCAGTGTATGTTCGGTCCACGCTTCGCCAGGCTCATTGATGATGATGTGGATGAGGAGGTTGAGGATATGGGGAGGGTTAAGACGTCGAAGTCAACTACTTGTGCTGCTTCTGCCACTTATTTTTCCTCATCTCTTGCATGGTGCTCATGTGCAAACACCACAAAAGACGTATCGATGTCATATAGAGGTGCCGCATGGATGCCCTCCGCATCATCTTCGACAGGGTAAACAGACTCTGGCTCATCATTGTTTGTGATGGGACAGACATGCACCTTGTCCTCATCGTCAGAACGGAGAACCTGCATCCTCTTCCATGGAATTCTGTCGTGGTTGGACGCTTTAGGGGGGGGGTCTCAGAGACAGGGATCGTAGACCTCGTCGGTGTTAGGAACGGTGGTAGCTCCGTCGTCTTGCGCGGACTGCCTGGATCATGGCGTCATGGTGTAATGTTTTGCAGATCACGTCGGGTGCGGAAAAAGTTGTCATGGTGCTCCTCGCAGGTGACCTTGGAGAAGAATGTTACCAAAGACAAGGTGGTTGTTGCTTGGTGGAGGTGGAAGACACGAGTGGAGGTACACTTGTTGTGATTTCTGACGTTCCTGTCGACCTGTATAGTTTACTGTGACCAGCCGACCGTGTCCATACTCGTGCAGATCCCTGATGCGGACCCAGGCGGTACCGGTGCGTCATCCGGTGGCGGACTACCAGCTTGGAGCTGACCGACGGCCGTTCCAGAGCTCTTGACGCTACCCGGGACCTCTTGCAGCTTTTCTGCAGCACGCAGGACTTTATCGGTGGACTGGCCGTGGGCCCGATTTGCATGTTTTTGCATTGTGTGTCCACTGTTTGATGCCGGATGCATGCTTGTGACCAGTCGTAGCGTCCGGCTTGTGATTCTGCACGTCTAGGTTCAGACGGCGTAGCGTTCTGACATGTGTGCGCAGAGTTATGGCCAAAACAGTGGTTTTGGGCCGGTTTTAGGACAGATCTAGCACTGCCGCGTGCGACACCCGCCGTGCGCCGCGGCAGGTACTTATGCCATGGACCTGTCATTTGTCATTTCTCTCTGCAAATGCAATTGAAGCATTCAGACACTTTGCCTTGTGTCCCCTAGCCAAACCCTTGCCGTTGCGTGCAGTACTTGTGACTGTCGTCACCGTCTGATCAGGCACTGACGCTTGGTCAATGGAAGTGTTGCTAGGAAGCTTCCTTGCATCTTCTCATGGTATCAGAGCAGTGAGACAGTTCTCACTGAGTTGCGCAATAGAGACGCAGCAGAGCAGCAGTAGTGAGAATCACCGCTGCAGCACATCCACTACGGCCCGTCGACGACAACTGGTCGCCGTCAACGCAGCCCACACCCATCACCTGAGACCGTAGCAGCAGCGTTACCCCTGTGCCAACAGCAGCATAGTGGCAGAGCAGCAGCAGCAGCAACGGCAGTAGCAGCAGCCACAGCAGCGCGTGGCGGCTGCAACGAGTGCAGCCGCCGCCCGCAGCCTCAGCGGCGGCCGCGGCAGCAGCAACGAGCAGCGGCAGCGGCGGCAACAACAGAGCAGCAGCAGCGGTAGCAACATCAGCGCAGCAACAGCAGTGGCAGCCGCGGTTGCAACAGCAGAGCAGCAGCAGCTGCAGCAACAGCAGCGCAACAGTAGCAGCAGCGCTCGGCGGTGGCAGCAAGCAGCAGCCGTAGCGCGCAGTAGTAGTAGCGGCATTGCGCAACCGCCGCTGCCACTGCTGCGCACGCAGCCACGCAGCTGCTGTGCAGCTGACAGCACAGCTGCAGCAGCATCTGAGCGGAAGCTGCTACGCAGCCTACGTGCAGCTTCCGCATAGCCGCCGCGGAGCGGCTGCACGCTCGCGCAGAGCCGCGAGAAGAAAAAATAAAGGAGTCGAGCTGACGTCAGCATTTCTGCTTGCTAACGTCATCAGGTCGTGCTGACGTCAGCAACCACCTGCTAACATCAGCACCATACTTAGCGAATTTTTTGGCCGGACAGTCAAAAATTGCCAGCCTCTCAATTCCTCGAGAAACGCTAACGCTTCCGAAATCCGACAAACCTGACCTTTCTACCCAACCTGAGAGGCCACATGGACTCGTCGGTCAACAAGGGGAAGGCGACAGATGATCCCTCCTCCTCCTCTTCTGGTGTCCTGAGCCCACGCTCGCAGGCCATTGAGGACCTGCGGAGCCAGCAGGTTGAGATGCGTCGCCTACAGCGGGAGCAGACTGATGCCATCCGTACGCTGACTGAGCTCCTACGTAGCCAGTCCACAGTCCCACGGTAGGTTTCCGGGGGGGCTGCCGGCGTCGCGGTCTCTACACAGCAGTCGGCTCAGGCACACGTTACAGGAGCTTGATCTGATCCACTCACCCGTACGCTGACTGAGCTTCTGCGTGGCCAGTCCACAGTCCCACGACAGGTTTCCGAGGGAGCTGCCGGCGTCGCGTTCTCTACACAACAGTCGGCTCGACCTGACCCACCACCTTCGTTCTCTACCTCCTGGATGATGAGCCATTCATGCCAGGCATGACGGACGACTCCCCGGATGATGAGATTCGAGTTCTTCACGAGTGCCTCCGTCAGTTGCAGACGGGGACCAGATCTCGTGGGATTCCTATGGTGTGACCGTCACCTGACTATCCTGGTGACTATCCACTTCTGGGAGTCTTCCCTGTCTCTCTTCCTCCTCAGCCTGTGGTCGCCCTCCCCACGGAGCGGCAATCCAAGGACTTTGAGACACCACCTCCACGGTACATCACTGAGGACGGCTTGGACTGCTGGGAGATCCTCTTTCAGATTTGGGCCACTTCAGAGTGCGTGTGGCCCTACTACCACAGCCAGTATCAGTCTACAGACCCAGCACAGGTGCTAACAACAACCAGGGCGATGCGCGGCCTCCTCTACGCCATGCCACGTGAGACCGTCGTCGACTTCCGTCCTTTCCTTGGCGAGCCCGGCACAGGCACCGACGCCGATCCACGCGGAGGTTGGGATCTGGCCCTATCCCTGCTGACCGCAGAGACGCACGCCACCCGAGCAGCACACATTCGTACCTTCCAATCTCTCCGTCAGGGGCCTGGAGAGCCTGCAGCCGATTCCTGGCGACGCGCCATGCGCATCTACACGCGTCTTGGGACCTCCGGAGGCACACAGCTGTGGACGCTCCGTACGATGATGGTCGGAGTTCGCCTTGAGTATACTGACATCTTCACACGGTACAGCGACGCCATCCTTGAGTCTTTCTCAGCCACTCTGCAGCTTCTCCCTTGGGCGCATCAGCTTTTCCTCCAGGTGACTTCAGCCTGCGAGGCAGCCGTGGCCTATCAGGAGACTGCCCTTGCTGCAGCAGTCGTCGCATCACCACCATCATTACTCCTGGAGTCTCCTTCTTCATCAACCACCACATCCTCGTCTTCCTCCTCTTCGGTCCCGCCCACACCCACTCAGACACAGGGTGTTGTAGCAACAGCTCAGGGGAAGAAGCAGAAGGGGAAGCGGGGACCAGGTCAGCAACTGTCACAGCAGCAGTCGTCTTCCAGTGGTAGCAGTGGATGTTCCGTTCACTGCTACAACTGTGGCGGCGCCCATCGCTACACCGAGTGCCAGCAGCCGCCCGACTGGGCGCGGATTACTCGTGGACTCCAGGCTGCACACGCCCTCAGTTCCGCGTCTAGCACGTCAGCCTCGACTTCCTCGGGACGTGTGGCAGCCACGACTGCAGCTGTTCCTGCTTCCCCACCGGCGAGTAACAGTGATCCAGACCCACGCGGCTGCACCATCGTCGAGCTTTGCCACCTTCTGGCACTCCGCTTTCAGGGAGGTGCGAGTGTGTTGTCACAGCCGAGTGATTCACAGACTGTCGGTCCATCTGTCCATGTGGCTCGGGATGACTCGTGTGGGGGGGCACAGGCGGCATGTGATGATGATGGGCCTGACTGTACAGATTGGATTCATGAGTCCCACCTTTGTGCCCTTCGTCGTTTCTCCCCACCTGCTGCCCAGCGTGCGTCTGAGGCCGAGTGTTCCATTGCCCGTTNTGACCTTTCTACCCAACCTGAGAGGCCACATGGACTCGTCGGTCAACAAGGGGAAGGCGACAGATGATCCCTCCTCCTCCTCTTCTGGTGTCCTGAGCCCACGCTCGCAGGCCATTGAGGACCTGCGGAGCCAGCAGGTTGAGATGCGTCGCCTACAACGGGAGCAGACTGATGCCATCCGTACGCTGACTGAGCTCCTACGTAGCCAGTCCACAGTCCCACGGTAGGTTTTCGGGGGGGCTGCCGGCGTCGTGGTCTCTACACAGCAGTCGGCTCAGGCACCCGTTATAGGAGCTTGATCTGATCCACTCACCCGTACGCTGACTGAGCTTATGCGTGGCCAGTCCACAGTCCCACGACAGGTTTCCGAGGGAGCTGCCGGCGTCGCGTTCTCTACACAACAGTCGGCTCGACCTGACCCACCACCTTCGTTCTCTACCTCATGGATGATGAGCCATTCATGCCAGGCATGACGGACGACTCCCCGGATGATGAGATTCGAGTTCTTCAGGAGTGCCTCCGTCAGTTGCAGACGGGGACCAGATCTCGTGGGATTCCTATGGTGTGACCGTCACCTGACTATCCTGGTGACTATCCACTTCTGGGAGTCTTCCCTGTCTCTCGTCCTCCTCAGCCTGTGGTCGCCCTCCCCACGGAGCGGCAATCCAAGGACTTTGAGACACCACCTCCACGGTACATCACTGAGGACGGCTTGGACTGCTGGGAGATCCTCTTTCAGATTTGGGCCACTTCAGAGGGCGTGTGGCCCTACTACCACAGCCAGTATCAGTCTACAGACCCAGCACAGGTGCTAACAGCAGCCAGGGCGATGCGCGGCCTCCTCTACGCCATGCCACGTGAGACCGTCGTCGACTTCCGTCCTTTCCTTGGCGAGCCCGGCACAGGCACCGGCGCTGATCCACGCGGAGGTTGGGATCTGGCCCTATCCCTGCTGGCCGCAGAGACGCACGCCACCCGAGCAGCACACATTCGTACTTTCCAATCTCTCCGTCAGGGGCCTGGAGAGCCTGCAGTCGATTACTGGCGACGCGCCATGCGCATCTACACGCGTCTTGGGACCTCCGGAGGCACACAGCTGTGGACGCTCCGTACGATGATGGTCGGAGTTCGCCTTGAGTATACTGACATCTTCACACGGTACAGCGACGCCATCCTTGAGTATTTCTCAGCCACTCTGCAGCTTCTCCCTTGGGCGCATCAGCTTTTCCTCCAGGTGACTTCAGCCTGCGAGGCAGCCGTGGCCCATCAGGAGACTGCCCTTGCTGCAGCAGTCGTCGCATCACCACCATCATTACTCCTGGAGTCTCCTTCTTCATCAACCACCACATCCTCGTCTTCCTCCTCTTCGGTCCCGCCCACACCCACTCAGACACAGGGTGTTGCAGCAACAGCTCAGGGGAAGAAGCAGAAGGGGAAGCGGGGACCAGGTCAGCAGCAGTCACAGCAGCAGTCGTCTTCCAGTGGTAGCAGTGGATGTTCCGTTCACTGCTACAACTGTGGCGGCGCCCATCGCTACACCGAGTGCCAGCAGCCGCCCGGCTGGGCGCGGATTACTCGTGGACTCCAGGCTGCACACGCCCTCCGTTCCGCGTCTAGCACGTCAGCCTCGACTTCCTCGGGACGTGTGGCAGCCACGATTGCAGCTGTTCCTGCTTCCCCACCGGCGAGTAACAGTGATCCAGACCAACGCGGCCGCACCATCGTCGAGCTTTGCCACCTTCTGGCACTCCGCTTTCAAGGAGGTGCGAGTGTGTTGTCACAGCCGAGTGATTCACAGACTGTCGGTCCATCTGTCCATGTGGCTCGGGATGACTCGTGTGGGGGGGCACAGGCGGCATGTGATGATGATGGGCCTGACTGTACAGATTGGATTCATGAGTCCCACCTTTGTGCCCTTCGTCGTTTCTCCCCACCTGCTGCCCAGCGTGCGTCTGAGGCCGAGTGTTCCATTGCCCGTTGTCCAGTGGCGTCCTCCAGTCGTGATGCCGGTGGCACTTGGATCATCGATTCAGGTGCCACTCATCACATGACGTGTTGTCGTAGTGACTTCGTTGTTCTCGGCTCTGTTGCGTCTGTTCGTTCCGTTCGCACCGGCTCTGGTCAGTTCTTGCCAGTCCAGGGTGTTGGGGTCGTGCACTTGGATGGTCTGTCTGGCCCCTTGTATCTCTCCGAGGTGCTGTTTGTGCCTGACCTTGAGCTCAGTTTGCTTTCTGTACGTGCTTGCACACTGATTGGACTCTTTGTGGAGTACACTACCGAGTCCGCGACTGTGACTGCCATTGACACTCGCAACATTGTTCTGCGTGCCTGTGTTGTGGATGACCTGTACCGTGTTTCCCGGACTTNGTCCATTCGGACCTTCTTGGTCCTCTTCCTGTCGAGTCTATGTCCGATAGGGGTCGATACGTCCTGACGCTGACTGATGACTTCACCCGGATGCGGTGGGTCTACAGCCTGCGCCAGAAGAGTGACGCCGCTCTCGCGGTTCGCCTCTGGCTAGTGATGGCTGAGCGTCAGTCCCGCCACACGCTGCACACTTTCCGATCGGATCGTGGCGGCGAGTTTCTAGGCGAGATGGATAGCTTCTTCGCTGAAGCACCAGATTTTTCACCAGGTCTCCGCTCCTGTTACTCCTCAGCAGAACGGTGTTTCTGAGTGTTGGAACCGCACCATGGAGGATGCGGTTCGCGCTATGCGGTCTGAGTGCGGTCTCCCAGAGTCCTTCGCTTTTGAGGGCTTTGCCTACATGACTTGGGTCTGGAACCGCCTCCCGCACGGTCCTCTTCCGGACCACGTCACACCGTATGAGCTCTGGTTCGGCCATCGTGCTAAATTCGTCTCGCTCGCGTCTGGGGGTCTTTGGCTTCCGTGTGGTACACCGAGGACGAGCAGGGGTCCAAGGTCTCACCGCGGGGTCGCTTGTGTGCCTTCGTCGGCATCTCCCCGCGATCGAAGGCCTGGCGATTTTGGGACCCTACCCGTCCTCGCATTGTTGAGTCACGCAACACGCTCTTCTTTGAGTCCCTCACCTACCGTGATCTGACGTTGATTACGTTATTGTCTATCACGCACATCCCTACGTGTGAGGTTTCTCGCCGGATGGGGTAGTCTTTGCCTGCGATCACCCCTCGTCAGGCTGATGTGTCCGTTCGAGTTCCCTCCACTTCACGGTCTCCGGCTCTTCATGACCCACCGATCATCGCTGTCGGCCCAGAGACCTCTCTAGCACCACCGGTTTCTACCCCGGTTCCCTCGCCTCCCTCCGGTACCCATGATCCTACACCTGTGCGTACTCCTATGTCCGCCGGCACTCCNCACCATGGAGGATGCGGTTCGCGCTATGCGGTCTGAGTGCGGTCTCCCAGAGTCCTTCGCTTTTGAGGGCTTTGCCTACATGACTTGGGTCTGGAACCGCCTCCCGCACGGTCCTCTTCCGGACCACGTCACACCGTATGAGCTCTGGTTCGGCCATTGTGCTGACATTCGTCTCGCTCGCGTCTGGGGGTCTTTGGCTTCCGTGTGGTACACCGAGGACGAGCAGGGGTCCAAGGTCTCACCGCGGGGTCGCTTGTGTGCCTTCGTCGGCATCTCCCCGCGATCGAAGGCCTGGCGATTTTGGGACCCTACCCGTCCTCGCATTGTTGAGTCACGCAACACGCTCTTCTTTGAGTTCCTCACCTACCATGATCTGACGTTGATTACGTTATTGTCTATCACGCACATCCCTACGTGTGAGGTTTCTTGCCGGATGGGGTAGTCTTTGCCTGCGATCACCCCTCGTCAGGCTGATGTGTCCGTTCGAGTTCCCTCCACTTCACGGTCTCCGGCTCTTCATGACCCACCGATCATCGCTGTCGGCCCAGAGACCTCTCTAGCACCACCGGTTTCTACCCCGGTTCCCTCGCCTCCCTCCGGTACCCATGATCCTACACCTGTGCGTACTCCTATGTCCGCCGGCACTCCTGCCTCTGTGTGTGGTCCTGCCTCATCTGTCCCTACTGCCACACCGAGTCCCGTCTCTTCCACACACGCCTCTCCTCGTACGACATCACCCGCTCCCTTGGCTCAGCTCTCCCCGGCTGTGACTGTGCCCGTTCCAGAGCTTGAGGTGCGCTCCTCGAGCCCAGGTTACTCCTGTGAGCCTGGCGGTCGTCTTCGACCATTGGACTCCGGAGCTCAGCGAGCGTCTGGTCCTGCACCCAGGCGCTCCACTCGTAGCGTCGCGAGTGGTGACCCTGGCACAAAGGACCTAGGCCTGAGTGTCGGCACTGAGCACAAAGAGGTACACCCAGCGTGTCCAGTAGGGCACGACCTCGTCACTTGCGAGTTCCACATCGCTTGTGATGCAGCAGCCGATCTTGTGGTCGTCAGACCTAGCACTGAGGCGTGTGCTCTTGCCACGCAGAGCTCTCCCGCTCTGGTATGACCCGGGCACACTGAGGGAAGCTCTCTCATCACAGGATGCTGATGCGTGGTGTGCTGCCTGCGACGATGAGCTTCGCGCCATCCAAGAGCACGGAGTTTACGAGCTAGTCGACCTTCCACCTGGAAGGAACGCTATTCAGGTCAAGTGGGTCTTTCGCAAGAAAGTGAAGCCAGATGGCTCACTGGAACGCCACAAGGCTCGCTTGGTCATCAAGGGGTACTCTCACATTGAGGGCATCGATTACACTGACACCTTCACCCCTGTCGGCCGTATGACCTCAGCTCGAGCTCTGTTCGGTGTAGTGGCTCAGCATGATTGGGAACTATACCAAATGGATGTGAACAATGCGTTCCTCCATGGCTCTCTGGATGAGGAGATCTACGTGGCCCAGCCACCTGGTTTTGAGGATGGCGACAAGGTCTGGCGCTTGCGCAAGTCCTTGTACGGCCTCAAGCAGTCGCCTCGGTATTGGAACCAGGAGATCACTGGCACCCTGACTCGTGCGGGATATGTACAGAGCAAGGCAGATCCCTCTCTCTTCAACCGCCGGACGCCTTAGCAGTTCACCGCCATCCTGGTCTATGTCGACAACCTTCTGATCGCGTCTCCTTCACTGGAGGCCGTGAAGGAGGCCAAGGCCGTCCTCCAGACTGCCTACAGGATGAAGGACCTTGGTCTTGCAGCGGTGTTTCTTGGCATGGAGATCGTACGAGACCGCAGACGTCGTACTCTGCTACTGCACCAGGCCCGATACGCACGTGTTGTGTAACCGCTTCAGCGATCTCCTCGGCGTAGTGCCCACGGCCTCCACACCCCTCACACCCGATGGGCAGGATGTCCTAAAGGTGGACGATCCCACACAGCTGGGGGAGACAGTGGATGTGACCTTGTACCTCCGTCTCATTGGATCCCTGATGTACCTGACCACTACCACACGTCCGGACATCGCATTCGCCGTCAACCTCCTTGCCCAGTTTTCGCAGGCTCCATGTGCTAGAGCCCTTCATGCGGCTGTGCGAGTGGTGCGATACGTGGTCTCCATACTATACCTCGGACTCTGCTTTCGCCGGCAGTGTTCGATGGTCCTTGATGGCTACACCGACAGCGACTGGGCCTGGAGCCCAATCAGACGTAGTCGCACCGGTTACGTGTTCCTACTTGGTGGTACCGCTGTGTCCTGGTGCAGCGGGAAGCATGGCTGCATTGCACGTAGCTCATCAGAGGCAGAGTATGTCGCTCGGGCTGCAGGGGCTGCTGAGGAGATTTGGCTGCAGCGTCTGTTCCTTGAGCTGGGTCAGTCAGTACCCGCCATTGTGCATTCGTAGCGAAAACCAGAGTGCTCTTGCTATTGCGGAGAACTCTGGTGTCTTCTATGCTCTCACGAAGCACATTGCAGTAGAGCATCACTTTGTGCGTGACTTGGTGGAGCGACACGTGATCTCCGTCATTTGGGTTGGCACTGACATGCAGCGTGTTGACTTCTTGACGAAGGCACTAGCACACGGAAAGTTCCTGGTGGCCATTCGTTCTGTCGGGCTTCGCCCCTTGCCTGAGAGTGGTTGAGTGTGGGGTGTTGTGGTGGCCATTCACTTTGTCGTTGCACGCGTTGTTGTACTCGTTTCAATGCTGCACGTGTATGGAAATGCGTACCATCGGGTCATGGGGGAGTGTTGTGATTTGTGACGTTCCTGTCGACCTGTACAGTTTACTGTGACCACTCGGCCGTGTCCATACTCGTGCAGATCCCTGATGCGGACCCAGGCGGTACCGGTGCGTCGTTCGGTGGCGGACTACCAGCTTGGAGCTGACCGACGGCCGTTCCAGAGCTCTGGACGCCACCCGGGACGTCCTGCAGTTTTTCTGCAGCACGTAGGACTTTATCGATGGACTGGCCGTGGGCCCGATTTGCATGTTTTTGCATTGTGTGTCCACCGTTCGATGTCGAATGCATGCTTGTGACCAATCGTAGCGCCTGGCTTGTGATTCTGCACGTCTAGGTTCAGACGGCGTAGCCTTTTGACATGTGTGCGCAGAGTTACGGCCAAAACATTGGTTTTGGGCCGGTTTTAGGACAGATCTAGCACTGCCGCGTGCGACACCCACCGTGCGCCGCGGCAGGTACTTATGCCATGGACCTGTCATTTGTCATTTCTCTCTGCAAATGCTATTGAAGCATTCAGACACTTTGCCTTGTGTCCCCTAGCCAAACCCTTGCCGTTGCGTGCAGGACTTGTGACTTTCGTCACCGTCTGATCAGGCACTGACGCCTGGTCAACGGAAGTGTTGCTAGGAAGCTTCCTTGCATCTTCTCAACACCCCACGAGCATTCAATTGCAGTGCTGATTTTTCTGCGAATGGAGTTGTAAGAAACGATGCCACGGTTTGCACGACCCACTGACGACGTTTGATTGCATCAGCCGACGTTTGTCGCGTGGCACCGTAATAATGAAATCAGTCATGTACGTCAGGTCGCAAACTTGTGTTTTTTTGTGCACGTGAAAAATCCAGAAAATCAAACACCGACACTTAGAACAGGCAACTTAGTGGTATCGTGTGGAGAAAAATTCCGCCCTGACCAGTTCACACAACGAAACCGTGAACACGCTTGAACCCAGTTCCGTTGAATTAGAAAAAAAATTGAAAAATTGGGTTTTATAAAAAAATTGAATACCCGAAAGTGTAAAAATGGACGAAATCATGAAACACTAGGGTGGTGGGGGCTCCGGGTGGACACATGGGCGTGTCTTGGTGTCGAGGTAGCCCCCCATCCCGGCTGTAGGCCGGCTCATTGATGGGGCCGGAAAAGCAGTATGTATTTCCGTGTTCAGGTGTTGCCTGTTTTACTCGACACGTCCAGGCTTCTTCTGCTTGGCAGGCACGTTTAACGTCTCATTTTCGCCGTTGGATGCTCGATCTGACTGCGGATGCCCTTGCATTCACGGCACACAGCCAATAGGGAGCTTGAATCCCGGTGTTGTTGTGACGCCTGCATGGTGAGCTGGGCTCGGATGAAATGGACAGGGATTTCCTGTTCTCTAAAAGCTACTTGTTACCTTCCCAGTACATGAAAATGCAGCCAAACCCTTCTGAAAAGGATTCGCGCGTTTCAGACTACGCTTGTCCCCTCCTTTGTCCAACTACAAACGGGAAAGGAGCTTTCCGGGACTGAAAGAGTTTCCCGCGTAGAAGGTTCCGTGGCTCCAAGCGACGCACGGCCTCCGCACTCTCGAGGGAAGGGCGCATGAAGCTGGTTGTGAGACGGATGCTCCGTGCGCCAATTCTGAGCGTCTTCGGCCGAACTGCGTCTCAAGGGATAATGGCTGATGACAGGGGACCTGCTACTCTGCGACAGCCATGGCGAGCCGCCGCTGGGCCTGACTGGCTGGCCGGCCGGCGACATGACCTGCTCTGGTTGACGCCATTCTGCTGCAACTGGGCTGGTTTGGAGTGTCACCGCCATCATCGACCGTCTCGCGATCGACGCCGACGCCTGTCGTCCCTAGTACATGGCCGCTCGCGTCCCACGAGTTGACGTCGGCGAGTAACTAAATAACCCTCACCACGCCGTGGGTCATCTTTCGCCTGTTCGCAGCATTGGTAAGCGGACGGATCTGAGTCGGGTTCGCGCTATCGGCTAGTCGCTATGGCGCGCACCAGATCGGGCCAGCAGCAACAGCTCTTGTTGTCGGTGGCGGCGGCGGCGCTGCTGTGTGCGGCGTGCGCCTTTAGCCTCTCTGTCGCAGACGTCGGCGAAAGCAAGGTAGGATTCCAGACTCCTTTCCCCCTCCGGATGAAGGGGTGCACCTCTGGACTTTCCATCGCCATGGTGCCCTCGGATCTTCCATCGCGTGGAGACATCGTGTGTCACCTACAGGCACAACGAGTTTGCACTGTGGCGCCGAAAGAAATCCGCAGATCCTTGACATTTCGACTTTT